>BGPR01001667.1:91685-126754 GCA_013235015.1 Araneus ventricosus | reverse complement strand
TTGTTTCTGATCTAAAAAAATATTTAATAATTCTCTCAAATAATGAAAGTAATTTTCATTACACACGAAAATGGTCTTTTGATAAACAAATAACGTTAAAAAGAAGTATCTGCTGGAAATCTAGATATTTCTAGCAAATGGATTACAAACACTTATTCGATGTCGATTGTTTCTGATCTAAAAAAATATTTAATAATTCTCTCAAATAATGAAAGTAATTTTCATTACACACGAAAATGGTCTTTTGATAAACAAATAACGTTAAAAAGAAGTATCTGCTGGAAATCTAGATATTTCTAGCAAATGGATTACAAACACTTATTCGATGTCGATTGTTTCTGATCTAAAAAATACGCTTTTTAAACTAATTGTGAATTAGCCATCATGATCTTCCTTTGCTTTTCTTCTAGTTTGTTAGCTGATTTTAATCTAGAAAATTAAATATTTAAAATGCATTGTTGGAAGTTCCTAGTATGGAGCGCAGGCTCAAGAATCACTCTAATCATTTGATCACTGCTGAAAATACAAGTAGTCCGCGTGTACATTTAAAACGGGAAAAGGTTCATCTAGAAAGTCAATAAACCCATCAAAAATGCTTTTTTGTATTAAATTATGATGCCTTAGATCTAAGAGAAGAAAATAAATAAAATTAATTAATTTAAATCACTGAAAATAATCAAGATAGTATGAATTAGATTAAGTTAAAACATGTACTGCATCAACATAGATTTTAAAAGAATCATAAAAACTCGTGTGTATTTTACAATTCTTTATCATGTAGAATACTTTGCCTTGCACAAACATAAATATAAAAATTACTTTTAGCACGTTAAGGGAAGGAAGCGTGCAAAATTTTGAATCTAAAAAAGCTAGAGAGATAACACAAACGTAACAAATTTTAACAGTAAACTCAAGCAGATTTTATAGTATTTCGAACGCATATTAGAACTGCAAAATAAGTACATATAATAAAAAGTCCTATGCAAATTTATATTTTAAAAAATAATTGTTTTTCTACCCTTCCCAACTTTTCTAACGAATTATGTTTCTTGTTAAGACAAAATATTAACCAACTTTTTTGTACCTTTACCTATATTAAATCCTTATACACGTTACGTTTTAACAAAAGGTTTGGTTTTTAAGTCTAAGACAACAGTTAGAAGAAAGTTCAATAACCTGAATTTGGGAACAAAAATAAAATTCACTGTCATAGCTCAAAAGATCTAGACTACAATTGCTTTAAAATGAGGTAAGATTTTAAAAATATATTGTAGATAATTTTTTAGTGAAATTTCAAAAGAGAATCTCTAGAAATTTAAAGCATATTCTCCTCACAAATATTTAATGGCAGCAGTTCTTTAGTAACAACTTACTCTTGACAAAGTTTCCCTGCACAACATTTATTTATCACATTCGATCGTATAATGTACACATGCGTGGGTTCGTAACGCCGAATTCAATCTGTGTCAATTCGCGGAGTAAATAAGTAACACTTTATTATTTCCCTCTAACGTAGGTGTGAAACTTTGAACACCAGTAAAATTTAATGCGTTTAAGGTCTTCCTGTCAATTATAATTTCTTTAAAAATAGACGATAAAGGAAGTTTTCGAAACTCTTGCCGTCTAAGATCTTTTACAGTTTATACGCTATTTAAATATAATTTCGAAAACGAAGTTCAAAATAACGTTTAAATTTTTTATAATGTTATATTTTAACCTTTCTTATACTAATGATAACTCAGCATTAAATAATAATTCATATTCACAAATAAATACTCAGATAAATTAAAAGGATCCCCTTTTCTTCCCATCCTACATTTCTGTGAACGTTAAAAAGATAAAATGAATATATGTCTTATGGTTGTAATAATCATATCTAAGAGTAAAGAAAATGTTATATAAAATAGATTCATGCAGTTTTTTAATTTATTATATATATTTTCAGCCTCCTCCTCCTTATGAAAAACTTGAAACGACTTTTTAAATAGGAAAAAATAGTTATTTTAGCAATAAAAAATTTTGAATGCTAAATTTAATGCTATTACAATAATCATACCATGTTTTCATTGCTTAGCAATGCAAGATATATACTTGCAGATCACAGTATTGTAATTAACTTATGTGTATTTAAAGTTTAAAAATATTGAAAATTAAAAATATTGTAATTGGGCTGTCTCTTTTAATGCAGTAGTTTTGGGGTAAAGTAGAGGAATTAGTCCCGGGTAAAATCCTAAGAAATTAGAATGAAAATTATATTTATAAGCAGAAAAAAGCAAAATTTTCATTTAATAAATCTATCGATCCTAAAATAAGTAATCCGTATTCTAGTAAACTGCGATTCCCGCAAACTCCGAACCTTATGCAAAGAACACTCTTCGGTTAAGAGTGGAAAATATGAGTGATTTATAGTTGATAAATTTTTCATTGTGTAGTGGAATGCAACTTACAAAAAAGATAAAGATGAGAAATTAGGATATTCAAATCCTGGTCTTCAATTCCATTCAACCATGGGTATGGTACAAGGAGTTGTGATGGCCTCTTTCGGAACTGGAGAAATTTCTACATTATATATGGTATAATGACAACCGTTTTCTAGTTATCCCATCATTAAGTTTTAATTATGACTATTCTTCGTTGTTTTTATCGTGTAGCCTTGAGCTTGGTTCCGTAAAACCTTCCTTAATTCTATATAAATTTATAAAAATGTGTCTCAAAGCCTTAAAAATGATTCAGGTTGCATATTCTATTTATATCAATTGTATTATTGGGTTATAGGGAAAGGTCGCGAAATTCGGACAGCCCGGACATTTTTAATGTACAATAACAGAGAAGTAATTTTAATGAAAAGCAAATAGTAGAATTTTTTGTAGTTTATTTGATTTTAGAAAGATGTAATTAACTTTTTATGAAATAGACTTTAAAGTAGGAAAAAATAGCTTTAAAAATTTGGTCATCGGTCCAATTAAAGAAACTGGTTTCCTAGATGGGACCACTGGTTTCCCAAAATGGACCGCCAATTTCTTTAAGCATAATTAAAACAAAAATATTTTTTAATTCTCAAATTCGCATCAGGACACAACGCATTCTTTTTTTTAGTTTGCTTGTTTGCTTTTTTGGATTGTTCCACCTCCGATTGATGAGGACTAATAGTTGTGATAACTGCTTACTGATCTATATTTGTAGTTGAAAATAAAAAATCCCATTTATTTAATTCCAATTTAAGCAAATGTGTGTGTCCAATCCAGGCAACTTTCGAACAACAACAGCAACAGCAAATTCACCTAACTTTATCTTTAAACCATTTTAATAAAATCAATATAATAAATTGTAAAGTAAAATAAATTTCCTATCTAAGGATATAATAACATATTTTTCTGCTTAGCTTAAATCAGCGTAACGTATTTTTGTTTGTTGTTAAATTAATTGATGATATTTAAATCTAAACCCTTATTCTCGAACAGTAACCACATAGCCCTGGATCTTAACTATGAGTTCATGCGCCACATTTACATCGTTATAACATAATTCTCCTATTTTTTATTGCCCGGTATTTAATAGAATTGAACCTATAATACTGGTTCAATCTCGCCGCCAATCCAAATTCAGCGACTCTCCCCTATCTTGTCACCAAATGAGTTCATGTCTTTAATTCTTTTCAAATTTGTCCATATTTAGTAGTGCTCTAGATTTTGTTAATCGAAAATGTGTACCTGAATATAAATGGATTATTCATGACCACAACATCATAGATAATGCTACCTCTCCATAGAAGGTTAAATTACAATGGATTATATTCAAATGCTGTAACCTTCCCGAAACACTTTACATTTGATTAATATTTCTATAAATTGTTTGGATAATCATTGTCACTTCGAGATCTTTATTAGTAAAAGACTAACAACCATATTTGAAACAAGTTCCAAAATTGATATTCCAGACTGATGTCAGGATGTAATCTAAGATTACGCATTCAAATGGTTTGACCAGGAGCATTTTCACGCTTTTATAGAAATGGTTTTAGAATTATTCTTGATCATAAATTCTTAGATTCAGATTGGAAGGAGTTATATTATTAATAAGGAATATGATTCCAAATTTCATTTGTAGTTATTTATTTTAGTGGTATTGATCTATCAATTTCAGTGAAGATTTTTTTTTTTGATAGAAAACGTGAAAATCAACAAAAATTTGCTTTGACAAAAGGGTAATTCACAACAATTCGTCGCTTAGAAAACAACACCACCTATCTCAATTTTTTGAAATTTCAAAGAAGAAGATTCAAATGAACTTTTCGCAACCAATAACGAATATTTCTACATTTTTTTAAAGATCTACTATGAACATGAGACCGCATGTTCCAACCAGACGTGAAAAATATTAGAAATATTCTTTATTGGTTGAAAAAAATTCATTTGAATCTTCCTCTTTGAAATTTCAAAAAAATGAGATAGGTTTGGCTCCTTGTTAAGCGACGAATTACTTCAATTACGATGAAGTAAAAGAGGAAGTATTTTTGCTTATATATCGCTTTAAAACTTTACGGAGAGGGCTTTCCAAACAACTCTAACATCATTTAGCAGGAATAATTATGTTTTACGAGATTTTGAAGACTTGAATATTATTTTGTCATGTCTATTTTAAAAATAAAAGAAAAGCAATTTTAGAAGCAATTTGATCTTCATAAATATTAATAAATCGTTTCCTTTTTACATTTACAATTCAATCTCAGTATATTTCTTATAAAAACTTTTTTTAAATCCAAAATTCTTTTCCGTTATTACTTCATAATTTCTCTCATGTAGATAATTTCATGACTCCTTGAAGGAGTCAGGAAATAGGAAAACCCCAAACATACATTTCTTAAAAACTGATTAAATTATAAAGGCAATTTATTAATGTAGTAGATGTTTTGATTATTTTCAGGCAAAAAACCTTATTTAATAGCATTAGGATCCCCTACAAAAATTGTTAATAGATAAATCATGGGAAAGGTGAATAAATAAATGCGTTTAAAGTATTTCAATCATAAAAGCTGCCTTGAAATAGGGAAAAACACATAAGAGAGTAGGAAGAGTTTTATCTTTTTCAGAACTGAGGAACATGGTCCCATTAAGACTCCATCAGAAAAAAGTAGCAACTGCATTTCTCTTTTATCACAGAATGAAAGTGCTACAATCAAAATGAATGTCAGACATTTCTAAAGTTAATCGACTAAGAAAATTGAAAGATCATTAAAAAATATTTTTAAGACCACTTTCAATTTATTCATTGCTTTTGAAATTAGCATGCACACATGCCAGATTATCATAATTTGAATCTAATCTGACATATAAAAATATGATGAATTTGATAATAAAGCTAAAATATAATTTACGCTTGTTTTCTGAACATAGCTAATTAGGAATAAAGCAAAAAAGATAACATTCTTACGTTTGTTAACAGAAGTTAGAAATTATTATCATTGTTGCATTTGAAAAAATATATAAAAACTAATTCCATAATTTAGCGAAAGTAGAATCAGCTGCGATTTCTGCTCAGACAAAACATTTAACCTCGTATGGAAAAATTGTTCAATCCATTCAAATTATCTTTAAAAATAAGGTAAAAACGGTGATTAATAATCATGTTTCAGCTGGATTTCATTTCCAACAATTTCAATTAGAACTGCGTCCGTTTTACACCATAAATTCTTTTTAAAAGAAATTAGATTCTCATATTTGAGATTTCTGGAAATATGAAATGAAATAGGACCATTCTGCGGAGGAATTTTGCTGATGCAGAATGTCTTTAATTCGAAAACCTGTTATCTAAAGCTGTTTTGTGACATTTGAACAGTTAGTAACTTGGATTAGTTTGCCTATTCTGCGCATTTTTTTTTTCATTTTTGATCTGAATAAGTTTAAAGTGTTTCCTTTCTGTCTTTTATGAAGAACTATATCGAAATACACAGTGTTGTTGTCTTCAAAGTCTCTAAATAAAAATTGTTGAATCAGTATTGAAGGATTAGTTTGTCATTAGCAAAAAATTCGTTAAATTAATTTAAAGTACTAATATTTTTTTAAAAAAAGCTTATCTTTGCTTTAATTAAATACTGATAATTTTGAATGTAATTGGTAAATTGAATTAATATACTTTTCTACTGTTTTTTTTTAGAGAAATAAAAAACAATTTAAGTCTGGAATTTGTGTATAACTTAAATTTGTTATCGAAATTTAAGTCGAAAACAATGGCCCTTTCTTTAATCAGGTTACATAATAGGAAAAAGAAAATAAAAAGGATTAATTTTCCGCTCTGAAAATTATTTGATCAGTTACGATGTATTAAATCTTTTAAATAATGGTGATTTTCTTTAAAATTATTTATCGTACTCTCTATTAACTAATAATCATTCTTCAATTACATCACTGAAGTGGTTTTCATCATAAAGTCTTCCTTTTAGCGTAATTTTTCCTGTCTAATTATTCTCTGCATAATGCTTCATGTCACTTTTATTCTCCCTTTTCATTTGAAACAGAATTGAGTTATTGAAAAAATTTAATTAAAAGAACTGAGTTTTGAGTATTTAAGAAGTGTTTAATCATTTTGTACTTTAAGTGTTTTAATTTGCAGTAACGGAGATTATTCGAATTTTAATTCGTTAATGATCGGACCTTTTGGATGATAATTAAGTTTCAATTCATATTTCAGGAAAAATTCTATATTTATTTGATAGTTTTTGTATCATACAAAGCAAATAGAATTTGAAACCATTGATAGGATATGCTGAATAAAGATGAAATAAGATATTTTTGAGCGTTTCATCGTTTTAATATTTCTGAGGTAATTATTTTTATTTCAGGAAGTACTTTCCTCTTGAATGAAAATAACAGTATCATTGAATTAACTACCAATTTTGATTAAATAACGTTTTTAATAATTTAATTTTTTGGCTTTTCTTCATCCAATTAAGACAGTGAGTAACAAAGACTGTCAGTTTCATTTTGGCTGATGTATTTTACTTGCACTTTCTGTACGATAGAAGTGTACTATTTTACTGCAAGAAAATATATGAAATAAATCAGATAACATATCGAATTTAAGATGTCGTATTTTATTTTTAATTTATTAATAGGAAGTCTTTGTTTGAAGTTCACTTTAGAAACTCGCAGATATTCCACTTACGTTCATGTATAGTCCAAAACAGTTAAACACGAAGGATATAACATAACATTTCCTCCCATTTCCAAAATTTACATTTAAGATTTCAATTACTCAGCAGGTTAGGAAGAGAAAAAGTCAAAAGGTGTTGAATCAATATTTCTTAAGTGATCACTGTATACTACAAGATGAAGAAAAATAAATTGCAAAACTTACTAGAATTATTTGACTGAACATTCAAACATCGACCACTCTAACAGCAAGTCTAATTAAATATTTAAACAAATCAAGTGAACTCAACAATTACAATTTTAAGAAATCAAGCAAATTTATAATTCAAGCTTTTATCAAGTTTTTTAGCTTTTTTCGATTTATTATTCAATTAAATGTTAAAAGACTTTGTTAAACTATTCTTATTTATTAGGTGTTAAAATTGCATTCTTTTTTGTCATTCAAATTCGCTTTTACAGCATTACTTTCCTGAATATATAATTGTTATTTCGACATCGCACAGACCGAAAGCGCCTCTTTTAAATTCAAATTACTTTTATTGCAGTGTTTCAGAAATTTCGCAAAATGGCGTCAAAAGTAAGCCTTTCGTGTATGACATGGAAAATTCCCAAACGGTGAGAGACTAAACTAAGTACTGGAGGTCTCCAACGTTTCCTAGCACTCTCGAAAGGATATTCGTGTTGAATATCAAGAAAGGACTAACGAATAAGCATATTTGTCTATGAGCCTCGAAAAACATCTGTGCCATCGAAATTCCCAGAATGATTTTTCCTACTTTACCGCATGGATACAGCACACACAAATGCAGAAAACACGCAGAGTCGATATACCACAGTTTGTTCGCGGTGTATCCCAGAAAGCCGCATTTATTTCTCTCTGTTTCCCTGTAAAGGCACTTCCTTCTTTATAAATGCTAATGCTTCGATGCGCAACTTTATATAGACACGTACGTTACAAATGTCTGTGGCCTTACTTTGGAAGGCCATTCTGCGCTCATAGAAAGCTTTCTGCATTAACTTCTGTTGAAAGATTCATACAAAGTATCCGAATGGAAAGTAAAAGAGGGAAAGGCTTTGGTAGAGCAAAAGTATTATTGTATAAATATTCACATGAACCAGCAATCGATGCTTTGTAAGTCTCTTGTGAATTATGTCATGAGTTTTACGATTTTTGTTATCCTGTTTCAAGAAATAAGATGAGCCTTATTTTCTATCTTACGAGAACGTTGAATAAAGGAATATAGGAATAATAATAATATATATAAATGTATATCTGAAAAGAGCACACTGTAATTAAATTATAGCTGTTCAAAAAGTAAGCTATAATTGTAAATGTTTCTAGAATGTATTCAAGAAACATTTACAATTATAGCTGACTTTTTGAACAGGTATAATTTAATTACAGTGTGCTCTTTTCAGACATATCTTTCTATACCATAACAAGCCAAGAATAAACAACGAAGCTTTTGAATAAGTGAAACATTTGTTGTAGGATGAAAATAATCCTGCTAGGTAGTGTTTAAATTAGATATCTATAGAAACATCTATGAAAAGAATGTTTTCTAGTAAGATTGTTTATTGTGCGAAACATCTATCAGGATTTTCTCACTGAATTAAATTCTTAATTATTAAAATAAATATATAATACACAAAATGTATGTATTATATTCAGACTTTTATAAATATTTTTTCAATGCAACCGTAAGTCATAAATGACAGGTAAGAATTTTTAGTTGCCAAAAAACAATAGAATAAAACTTAAGTGTACTATAAAGTTTTATAAAAAGATGTAACTGTATTAATTATTTTAGAATATATCGCTTGAGGCTTCCTCAGGAGCTGTTTGGATGGGCAAAAAAAATTCGAGATAAAAGACCCTCGAAAAAATGACTGCCTCTTGTTATTCTATTCAGCTACAAAGTTGTGTGATTTTACTTAATACTATGTAAAACTTTTCTTTAATGTCTCCGCGAGCTCCATAATTAAAACTTTTATCTTCATCAACTCACGCATCTTCATTCATTTACGTAAAATATTAATTCCGAGATAATATTTTTGTCAAACTTACATTTGTTTGTAGAAAATATCAAGCTTCTTAATTGGATTGGATGTTAACATTGTAGCACAGAAAAAAATTATATCATTGCTCAGAAGCGTTTTCTATCAAACATATTTCTGTATTTCACACACAAAGTTGTTTATTCCGCTAAAAAATATATATATACAGTTGCTCTTCGTTAATTAAATATTCTTCAACGTGTACTCAATTAGAAATTAGTATAGTAAGTCAGTTATACTAGAAGTAATGTCCTCTAAAATTTAACCCGTTCAAAGGAAAAACAAGGTTCATCCAGATATATGAGCATGCTTGTTTCAAAATTTAAAATACAGATGCTAATATAACATAAAAATTGAATAATTTTAGTGCTGAAACTAAATTTTAATGGATGAAGTCCAAGGGTTTCAGAATGATCGGCACTACATATCCACATTATTAAAGCAAATGAATATAAAATGAATATCATTAGTGAAAGCGATTGGCATATCTCCTCAATTAGTATTTTTACACTAATTATTTTTCGAAAAATGTATTTTCATTTTTTTTACAAGATTTCAGAATAAATACCAGGATAATTACACTGGTTTTATTGAAAATATTTCTTACAAAAATCTTGCAAACTCTACCAATTTGTCTATATTTTTTCAGAATCTCCAGAAATCGCATGAAATAACGATTTCATGCCACATAATTTGTATTTCAGATTAATTGTGTCTTTCTAGATCCAACAATATCTGTTGGAAAGGCAGCTTAAATCTTCGTTCATTTTTATGTTTGTGCCAATATTACATGAATAAAAACTGCAACTTAAAATACGGAATGATTGTGTTAGTCTGTTTTTAAACAAAGTTATGTTCTTAATTTCATCGTTTGTTCATTTTAAAAGTTCAATCCTTCAATTGGCATATAAATAGTGACATAAGTTAAGTAAATACTTCATGTTTACTAAAACAGACACGCATGAAAGAGAAAATAAGAGAGCTAATGGAAGTTCTTTTGATTTATTATTAGAACAGAAATAAAAAAGAAGATAATGTTTTTTAAACTCAACAGGAGGAATGAAGTTTCTTTACCGTTCTTACTCGCACATTTGTTTTATTTCTCGAGGAAAAAATTATTGCCTCAGTACATTAACAAGGAGCTAGGAAAAACATTTTAAAAAGGATTTTGATTGAGACTATTTCATAGAGGAAAAGATAAATGAAGTAATTTTCTTGAAAATCAGTTATTTTTTGTCAAAGGTTTAAAAAAACCACTGAAATGCTACTAGAAGGAAGAACTTTAGAGCTCTGACTGATGTTGCAAAAAGATTTAAGTGACAACTTGTCTTGCTCAAAGAATTAGAAATTTTAGAAATAGAGCCGTTAATTATGCAAATTATGTTGATGCACGCATAAATCTCTCTCTTTTTCTGCAAAATGAAATATTTTTCTTTCGGTTTTATCAAATGCTGTAAATCATAACATTACACCTGAAAAGTAGTAAAATTATAGTGTTAACTTGAAGTCAAAATAATTTTTTTCTCTGATTCACTGTGTATTTTGAATTTCATTCCTTTTTTCAAAGAATTTGAATTTCTAGATTAGGGAGCTATTTTAAGATATTTATTTTTTAACTGTGAAATATTATCTGCTTATAAAAAATAAAAATAAAAATGTTTAAAAATTTAGAAATTATGAAACAACAATTTTTAAGATAATCACTTTTTCCGTGATATCTTTTTCGGTTCATCAAAAATAAAAAAATTCTATAAACTCACGTTGTTAATCAACCCACATATTATATATTATTTTTTTAATTCTCGAATTTATATGAAAATAATGAATCATTGTTCCTATTTAAAAAACTTAATCCTCCCAAACATGTCTGTAAATTCCTCTCTCATTTTGTGCTATAAAATACAACCATTCACATACATTTTTATGTATTAAGTTATACAAATTAATTCCTCATAACAAAAAATACGCTTCTAAAGTGGTTTTACTTTCTTTCAGCTAATCGTGTAAGGCTTACGATGTTTAAGAAAACATTCTTCCTAATACTTTTGAAACAAATGAAATATTTAAAAATAAAGAAATTATTTCTTTATTCAATAGATAAAGTCAATTTTTTAATCAGAAAAGATTATTCAACAGTAAAATTTTCTGTTTATAAGGTTTGTCAAATTTTTCTGAAGAAATTAGAAAATACATTAATTTCCATGTATCACTATTACTCATTCAAATTAGTATTAATTTCACATTTGAAGAGTAGCTAAGTTGTTCCTAAGCTTTTTCTTATTAAACTTACTAATTTCGATTAGTTATTTTTTATGAAAGAAGATACTTAAAAACTTATCCCTTCTGAAATCACATCAAGTTCGCAATATCTTGTTTCGTGCGCTAACATTGTGATTTTCTTTGAAAGATTTTTTCCTACGACTTGTTCGGAATTTCTGATTTTTCTAGTCATTACATTAACATTATTTTCGCATTTCTTTGTTAAAATTTAATTGCATCTTCAATTTTGTTCAGCTTACATTGTTTGAAATGAATTAAACACATGAAATGAAAAAGGATTTTATATTTTAAAATGTTTCCGAATTTAATGTCAGTTATAGTAAATGCTAGGAATGCATTGTGGAGTAAAATTTAAAATTAAATGAAAGAATTCATTAGCATATCTCTTGTCGAGCCTCTTTTTAAATTTTGTTCAAGATTATTTTATGATTAAACTGCTAGCTTGAAAATCTCGATTTACATTACATTTTTGTATATAATAAGATTCATCTTTTTGGTCGATATTTTCTAAAGGAAAAATTGCTCAATGAATTTGTATGCGTTTTATTTTACTTTTTTCTTTAGATCATTTCGAGGAAGGTTTAAGAAGAAAAAAATATTTTATATATAGTAAAAAGAATTCTATGTGGGATTATTCAAACCCAATAAGATTACGTGAGCATTTGGCAGTCTGATTTCAACACTACAGTTATTAGGTTTTTGAAATGTAAAAATAATTAGAATTTTCTACGCAAATTTCCTTTTCTACAAAATTTGTTTCTTTAATAAATAATTCGTTTAGAAGTTTTTCTTACGAAACTTAAATTTATTCCTTTAATATTTATTGCAAATATTTCATATTTTAAAAACATGGATAATAATTTTTAAAACTCACTTCATTATTATTTTATATCTACATAAAATGCCCATAAATATTCAAACTTTGTTCCTACTCTTTGCCTGATTTCATATATTTCCTAAAAAAAAAACGCTTATAATCTTAAAACTTCATTTGAAATCTTTTTTCCCTCAAGATTAAGTCACTTTTTTGTTGACTGATTTCCTATCATACACAAAAAGGCTTCTCAAAAAAGACACAGACTTGAATATGTAATCTTACGCCCTTCAAAAAGTACCACCAATTTTCTGTCAGTTTGCCTCAAAAAACATGCAAGTTTCTTTCGAATTTAATGCGCATATTGTAGGATTCAGTGTCAAGCAAAATATTCTTCGATGTTTGTCAGGAGAACAAATTGAAATCTATCGCTCAGTTAGGTTTCCACATTGCAGATCAAACAAATGCTTTTTTATGGAACTACAGAAAAAAATATTAGATATTCTTTTGTCTGAACGTCTTTTAGTAAATATAAAATGACATTAAAGATGATTTAAGCTCGAAATTGGTAGAAAGGACACAGTCTACTTATTTCCGATTTAACTCTTCTCCCGCTGTTTATGTGGAGAATCATGCAATTTTTAATTCAGAGAAAATAAAAGCCCAATTATTTATTTGTTTACCGGGAATTTCAGAATAAGTTATTTTAATATGTTTAAACCAAAACTGTTTAATGAATGTATGATTTTGAAATATAATTTTAAGCACATAAACGGACAAGTCTGTTAAACTGTTTTGAAACATGTAGAATAAATATGTCACACCTAAATAATACTATTTATAGAATCACACATTTTATTAACTCATGAGAAATTTGTCTTAATTCAAGGAATTTCTTTTATCTGCAATAGTTAGTTTAGTTATAATTACATCCCATTTTGAAGCAACACTAGGACTATTTTAGGATGTACCTCGAAATTTTAGACTGCAGTGAGATCACGAGGACTACACCTGAGCTGGCAGCCCCTTCTCTAATTTTCCACACCTTGTCAGCGGAAGGAGGTTTGGCCCACGACTCCGATTTAATGGGCGTCAGACCACACACGGCGGATCTTTTTGTGAAACCGGGTTTCGAGCCTCTAACCCTTCGACACCGAAGCCGAGACCTTACCACAAGGCCACCGTGGCCCTTCATCTGAAATAAGTGTACAACTGAGTTTTTTCAGATTTCTCGTTTTTTGTATTTTAATTATTCATGCTTCATTTTGAATATGTGGCATTGCATAAAATGCAGAGTGTTCAGAAAAGTAAAATGCTAATGATTTTCCTGCTTCAGTACTTGACTTTAACCCCTTCAGTCGGAATTAAGAAATAATGAAGTTAGAATTTTTCCTTTCACGTACTGTGTACTACTGCAAAGATTAAAGTATAAATGAAATTTCAAGCCTGTAGATGAAAAATTAAAGAAGTTACCCCATGTCCGGCATCGGACAATACCGGATATTTCAACTAAAAAGAGACACAAAATCACTCAAATTTCACTTTAAAATGGTTGTCAATGAGTAATAAAATATTTTAGAAGCCTTTTAAATGGTAAAAAAAGGATTAAAAACAAGAAATTACTTCAGAAACAAAATTCACCACCAAGCTCCATTCTGGGAAGAATGATGATTTTCTCAATTTTTTTTGAAAAAACTAAAAGAATGAAATGATTCCAGTCCCGAAACGAAAAATTCTTGCAACGATTATATTGATAAGAATATAGAGAATCAAATAAAAAACAGCACGTAGTTTCGTCAATTATTGAATTAATAGGAGCAGTTCAAAGTTGATGTTCGGTATACCGGACACCAGGTCTGAATGGGTTAATGGTTTTCTAACTTCAATATTTAAACTGAGGTACTCATGGCTCTCTTATTGCTGCATTTTACATTGAACTATCCACTTATAATGATCATCTAGTTCGCAAATATATTCGGATCGTTTCATTCAAGACCTAAATGTGCTTTACATGCCCCCTGAGCAAGTTATTATTTTTAAATATTAAACCATAATTGACATTGAACTTAAGCCGTTTTGGGACCCTTGTGCGATTCCTGTTCATTATGCCTTTGAGCTTGCCAATTTATGATGAAAGATAAATTAATCCAACAGGGAGTTAGTCAAGTTTGAATTTAATTTCAAAAGAATGATATAAAGTAGCTAACTCGATTATTCAACGTTGCCATTGCCGGGTATGTCTTATTATTGAGTAATGGCTGTAGGGATTTTAGCATTAGCTCATTTTATTTTCAATTAGTCACGCTGAAGAAATCATTTTTATTTTATCCAAAAGTATTAATTCATCAAGCATGAGTAAAAATAGTGATAAGAATTATTTGGATAATGCCTATAAAGATGAAGTACTGAGGGTTACATTGTTAAATTAACCATGATACAACATGACAGCCGATGAAACTAACACACTTTCACTACACCAAGAATGTAAGAAAAATTACATTTTATAAATTCTCTGACAAAAGGAAACTGATCTATCATTAACTCTTTAAAAAATATTTTCCTTTAATCTGATAGAAAGAAGACATTTAGTAGCTAAAACTCGGCCTCTTTTTCTAGGACTTCGCGCACTTTCTATAATGAGAAATGATTTTCATTCATAATTTCGTCTTTTGCCGCGTCTCAGAACAAAAATGCGAACTTATCCAATTAAACCATGTAATAATTGCCAAGGTTTTCTCTTATTCGCGTCCTCATTAACTCAAAAGAGGTAGTATGCAATATTCAGGGCAGCATATCTGTCATAATATGAATAAACAACGCAACTAATTATGTCTCATTTAATATTCTGTAACGTTTTTGATTGGTTTAAAGAGATTTGTCAATCACGCATTTAATTCATTAACATTGCTTGTTAGCTTTTGTTTAAAGGCTTAAAGACTTTGACCAAACCAAAATTTTGGCGCAACCTGTGCTACTAAATGACCTTGTTCCAAATAAACCGCAATAAACTAAACTATTCAAAGTCAAAAGGTAATCAACGACAAGGAATAAGGATTTTAAATATAAGTGTACTTTTTTAACTATATAAATGCGAGAACTTTCCAACTTATGTAAAAGCGAGAAATCATGATAGTGTTTGTAAATTTCAGTAAAAATACTGATAGCATGTTGAAACCCACTTTATATTTAGAAAGGATTTTTTAAAAATTCTTTGTGACTTCGATAATTATTTTAACTGGAATCAAGAAAAAAAGAGCTTGCATGCGTATGTACACAAAAAAAGAGTATAAATTAAAAAAATATTGATCCAAAACTGTATGCTGTGACAAAATACTGCTTTGAATCACTGTTTATCTTCCCAATGTTTAAACAAAAAAAAATTTAAAGAACGAATTTGTTAAAATAAATGTTTGTTCAAATTAATTTGAATTCTAATTTCAGAAACATGCTATCGAAAAAAAATCTTATCAATGTGATACATCACCTGAAAGAAGATTACTGCACCTATAAATAGTTTCAACTGGCTATTTTTAGGAAAAACAGATATCTCATTTTAAAATGATGAATTTGAATCAAACTATGTAAATATTATTCTTTTCTTTCACATCAATTTATTTCTTTTAGAAATCAAACATTTTTCATTTAATTCATTCTTTTACATGTTTTGATGCCGGATTCGAGGATAATATGTAATGGATTGTCGAATTATATATTTTTTATATATAAATCGACTAATCTACAGTAGATTTGGACAGTGTTTTTTCGACAGCACTGGCAAAGAAATATTATGGTTTGAAATAAATTTTATTTGTTACCTTTGAAAAAAATTGCTAACAAAACACGATACAAATTCGAACGACATCCTTATTTCAGGGGCATATAAATAGAAAATATATACTCATGCGGAAGTACGAATTATTGTATAGCAACGGATTCGGAAACCCTCCGCGCTTTTGCGCATGCGCCGGGCGGAGTTATTTTCAACAAAATAGGAGAAAAGAGAAGAAAGGAAGGGTAATGTTTACGTTTTACTGAGCGTGATCTAACAAAGAACTCCAGAAATGCGCTCATATGACTCATTGTCTGACACTCCTTTCCGGTGCAAAATGCAAAATCGTCCAAAAGTGGTAGTCTCGGAATCCGTTGCTGAACTGTAGGATATGCATCTTCTTCTACTGGTAAGAAATGAAACCATCGAATAGTCAAATATTTATATTTCTTTTCATAACAGATTCCTCTAAAATTCGATAATAGGACGAATTCATAGACTATGAAGAAATAAAAATGCGCTTCGACCGGAGGGAGTGTTGTACCCTTCGATTTTCTCGTGCAGGAGGATTCTTTTTTTCGGATTGGTCGTATACTTCAACAAGGCGTTTTGTTTTTTAGCTTCGTGGAATAGTAAAGACAATCAAGTATATAGTTTTTATCTCTTCATTTAACGAATTGGATCCCAAATTTGAAATAGACCAAAATTCTAATGTATCAAATTTTATTTATCTAGCTTGTTGCGTGTTTGAATTATCGCTTTCACATGCTGACTAATAGACAGACTGACAGGCAGTCAATCAGCGGTCGGATTTGGTCCAAAATTTAATGTGCTTCTGGAATTCAAGTAATAAAACTTTATTCCAAATATCAGTCATCTAGCTCGTTGCGCTTTGGAGTTATCGGGTTCACATGCACACTGGTAGATGGAAAGACAGACGACGAAAATCGCCCAAATTTTTTTAAGGACCACGCAGCCTTCTATCCGGCTGTTATCCTGTTTACAGGTAGACATGATTCCAAAATTGGATTTTCCGGATCACGGAGTTTTAAAACGTGAGGATCCACCAAAATCTCGAGATCAAAGATTTTAACGATTGCAATACTTTCTCTTCCTATACTTCGTACTCGAAAAAGTAGAAAACGATAAAAGATATTTAAAAGGGGCAACACTTATAGTAGCGATCATTTCCATGCAGCATTTTTATCTATTTATGCATATAGATGGGAAACAGTTTTAAAGAAAATTGCTAACGTATAAATAGGGAATGCCATAAATTAAGTAAGTAAATCCTCAAAATTATGGAAACTATCTTACTATAATATTTAGATATGGAATAAAGGAAGAAAAAATTCAAGCGAATCTTAATTTTATATTGCTTAATTCTCTTACCAATGACTCACAAGAACTTTTCAAATAAAAATTATTGGTTCTTTTTGAAATTTAAATATAAATACTTCAAATATATTTGAAGCTTCTATATACAAATTTATATAATGATTTTAATTGTATAAATAATAAATTTTATAATATGAGTAGGTAGAACCATTCCTTGGCAGTAATGTAAAGTTACTACTAGAATAAACCGTTACAAAGTAAAATTAATTGGTTACATTCAAGATGGTGTAGCGAAGATGCAGTTGCAATAAATTGCTCTTAAGGGAGCTATTATGTGAATGTGACGAGAAAGACCTTCCTTTTGGGGAAAAGGAAGAACGCTTTTTTTTCTAGTGATTCGATTACACTACATAAAGTTAATAAAAAATATTTCTTTATTTTCTTTGAAGTTTTTGAAATTTTGTGTTAGATCATCCTACAAATCTTCATATGAGCAATTATTTTTCTTAAAATATATTTATTTAAGCAATTTGTTATAATAATATCATAATGCACATTTTGTATCAGGTCAATGTTTTTCATTATTGATATAATTTAGCAAAGATTAAATGTTTGTAAACGACTGATATTAGTAATTAAAGTACATTTAATTTTAAGATATTTGCAGAAGATCGGTTAAACTAGCATATCAGATAGCTGATATATCTTAACTTCTCTCCTGAAGTAAATTTTTCTGTAAGTACATAAGAACGTTTAAAATGGTAAAAATAAGATTCTTTTGTTGCGTTTGGATTATTATTTCAGTGTTTTATTTAGAAATTTTATTATTATTATTATTTATTATTTTATTTTATTTTATTTAGAAACGACCGATTAATTTCTATGCATTGTCTTATGACTTTTATCATATGTTCCTATCTAATATTTTTTAATGAAATATGTACAACTAACTATATTTCTCAGAAAAAAAGCAATTACGCAGCCTCAAAGTAAACAAAATTAACTCATCCAAGGTTTTAATTAAAATGAGTTTGAAGAATTCGCTTAAGAACTAAGTAATTATGGGAGCATATAGACTCAAAAAGGTAAATAAATTTTCTATTAAGGAGAGTTTTGATGCAATTGCATTTATTTACTAATGAAGATACATATTGTTATGTCATCAAATTTTCTTATTAAAAAAAGTAATCGTTTTTATGCAAAGGTAAGAACAAAGCTTTAGTCCTGAAATCCTTTAGTTGGTTTTCGTGAAATATTTGTCTTGTTAATGACAACTGCGCAATAGTCGCAGAAATAAAAAAATTATGCCTTTATAAAAAATTAATATCTTTACAAACTCCCTAACATTTAATACTCAAACAAAATACGTATTATTAACTCATTTTTAATAAATAAAAGTAATTACATTAAAAGCAGAGAATTTTATATGTAAATTCATATAGAAACGCTTTCTAAAAAGACAAAAGTAGTAATTATAAATTAAACTTCTAAGTTTTCTTAACTTATCTTAGTATGATTCTCAAATTTCGTTGTCTCAAAATTATCAATAGATATTCACAAATATTCAAATATCACTAGATATTCACACAAACTTCTTTTAATACGTGGCTAGTTCCTAAGGTACTTTTTTATTTTATAACCCCTTGGGAATTTTTCCAAAGTCAAATTATTTTTTATTCAAATTAATCTGAAAAATAAATTTAAATGTCTATTGTGTTCAAAACTTCAGAAAAAACTAAATTTTCATAAATCTTCGATTAGATTTTATAATTCTGAAGAATTTATTTAGATGAATCGAGCATTATAAAAACGCTGATTGTCTGCGGGAATCAACAAATACATAGTATTAAATAACTTCTTATTAATTGAAGAAATTGTCATTTTCAATTTTATCTTAAATAGGATGTTCATAAGAAATTTTAAAAACATTCTGGTTCTGTACATTTTGATTTGTTTCAGTCTGTATGTTTTATTATTAAGATTCTCAGCGATCCTACTTTTCTATATAGTTACTAAAATAAATCTGGCATTATTAACTAGACTCAGTTTTATATTTTTTCGTACTTTCTCTTTAAAAAAACTTAAAATAAATTAATTTAAATTTTTAATAAATTAATTTAAATTTCTTACTATTAAGGATAAAACAATAGAAACAAATTTTACCGTACAACTTGTCTTCAAGATATTAATTTCGAATTCTTGAATTATGTATCTTTACAAACTTTACATACTTCTAATGCCATCTCTTTGTTTCCAAATAAATGAAATGGTAGGAATTGAAGCTCTTAATAGAAAGGATAAAACAATAGAAACAAATTTTACCGTACAACTTGTCTTCGAGATATTAAATTTCGAATTCTTGAATTATGCATCTTTACAAACTTTACATACTTCTAATGCCATCTCTTTGTTTCCAAATAAATGAAAAGATAGGAATTGAAGCTCTTAATAGAAAGAATAAAACAATAGAAACAAATTTTACCATACAACTTGTCTTCAAGATATTAAATTTCGAATTCTTGAATTATGTATCTCTACAAACTTTACATACTTCTAATGCTATCTCTTTGTTTCCAAATAAATGAAAAGGTAGGAATTGAAGCTCTTAGTAGAAAGGATAAAACAATAGAAACAAATTTTACCGTACAACTTGTCTTCAAGATATTAAATTTCGAATTCTTGAATTATGTATCTCTACAAACTTTACATACTTCTAATGCCATCTCTTTGTTTCCAAATAAAGGAAAAGGTAGGAATTGAAGCTCGAAAGAATTCCCTTCCTTTCGCAAAAATACGTCATTGTTTTCCAGTCTGAGTGAAAGAGATATTTGTTCTTTTGAATTTCGGAGACCCCAGATGATATTCTTGTCAATAAAGTTGACAGGCACATCCAGAGTGGCTTTATGTTTCCTTCCGCAAATATATACCGTAGAAGGCAAAAAGTATTATTTTTCCAGAAATGTATTGGACTGTTAGGAAATGTTCTAGCTCTTTACTCCTTGAAATTTAAGCTAAAATAATACTTGTGTACAGGAAAATGAAAAGCTTTGCTAGTCATGAAATAGAATCATAAGAAATAATAAAACATTTGTCTTTTTTTATTAGAACATGGGTTTAAAGAATTTTTTTCATTCCCAAATCTCAGCAATAATTCGTATGTCATGAATTAATTGAATGAAAATATTGATTGATTTTTTTAAAAAAAACATATTAATATTTTTCAGTTAATGATTGGTGATGATTGATTTAAAAAAACCATATGGTAGTAAGCAGTACTCGGAGATTCGAAAAGAAAATATGTACGAATTTTTATTTCCTAATGTAATTACATCAGTGGCAGCGACTGGTGGGGGGGGGGGGCGAAAGGGAGAAGCCGCTCCCCTCCACACTCTTTGCGGGGAAAATTTAAATTTTTATAGCATTATAGCTGCGAAAGACTAGAAATAATGCAATGGCAATAGTGTCTGGGAAAGCTAGCTAATTCTGTAAATAATTTTTAAATTCTTTTGTCTACCCTATACTCAGGGGTACTTTTAGGTATGTATAATTTTTTTGTACGAGAAATTTTTTGTCCACTGAATTACATGCTACATAAATTTACATTTTTTCATCAACATTCATCAAGCATCTGAATTTTATTACAGTGATTAAAAATTATTCATATTTGAATTTAACGGACTTATATCTTACGTCAAAATGGTCGAGAACTTGAGATCTCTTCTGTCCTAAGATTTTTAAAAAATATTTGTAATTTAAAAAGATTGATATTTCTTCTATTTCCACTGTTTACATTTGTGTTTCAAGAATGACTTCAGACAGGCTATTATTCTTTGTTTACTCCGGAACACGAAGACCTACGGAAACTCGCGTCTGTGTTGCTTTCGTGGACTTCCGCTTTCCTTAAACTTAATAAAGTTTCGCATTCTCTTTCACAAACAACTCCAAACAAGTGACGCTCAGACAGCCATAGTTCCGCCTGCAGGTAAAGAGTCATCCGAAAACAGACGTTCTTCTATCCACTAGACCAGATTCCTCCAATTAAAAAGCGCATAACATTCGGAAACCATGACGACCAATGGTAGGGAACGTTGTCCGGCTATTAATTCTAATCCGAGAACTAATATTTCAATAAAGATGGCACGCGTTTCTTCGCTTTCTCTCATGTCCGTCCTTTAAGAGTGTTCCTTAATTACAGTTCGGCGACGAATCTTATTAGTCTTTCCTTTGCCGTCATCGAGAGAACAGTTTATTTGGCAATGCCTGTTTATATAGATTCGGAGCTGTTCGAAACACGTAGAATTTGTCGAGGTGTAAAGATGATAGATTTTAATAGAGTTATGTATGTGGCGTTATTTTCTATTCCGAAGTCACTTACTTTCCTTGTTAAATACTTTAGTTGCTACAGGTGTAAATTTTCTGAATTTTTTTGATTATTTTTTAAAAAATTATGTTTGAATATGAAGATTATGTTATTTTGAAAAATCAAATACTATTCTAAGTTATACTATTTAGTGCCTATTTCATTGTTAATAGTAAATTCTTTTGTTTATCTCTTCTTTTGAATGAACAATATTACTTATTTTTATGCTTTGAAACATGAAACCAAGTTTTTTCACCTGCTTTAGGTAATGATTACGGATATTTCTTTTCGGAAATATATAAGTAGTTTTCCGACTAAAGTATCTCTCCGTCTGTCACTATGCAGCAAAGAATGCTTCAATTCACTGTAGATGCTGTTCTATTTCTAACAATATTTCAGTGTTACCAAATGTTTCCTGTTACGTTTCTTTTTAATTAAAAACCCTTTCAAAACACATACAACACTCTCTGTGTAGCTGCAATGGTTCATAATTTCATAGATTTCTTTTTTTCTCTCCTTTTTATCATTTCATTCTTAAAAATTTTATCATCTATCAAAATTTTATCAACTATGCTGAATCTAATACAAATTTAAACATATGAATTACAAACATTATTTTTAAGAATATAATGTTTCGCTGATAATCCGACTGAACACAATTATTTTTTCATTTGAAGCTTAGATCTTTAAATTGCATGCTAAAAATAAAATTTTGTGTTCATTTTTAGTCTCAGATTTTATCTGAAGCTAATTTATCGTTATGTGACAAACTATTTAGAAGATTATTATTTTTGGAAAAGGAGTGTGTTTAAATCAAAGGAATTTCGATGAGAGAAGCATCATGGTTAATTTTTCACATCCGATACATTTTATGCAAAAATGAAAAATAATTCAGTACGAAATCTGTAGGAAATCATGCAGCATTTCAACGTTTCATATGTGGGAAATAATTTGTAATTTAATACATAAACAAATACGATGGAAGAAATTTTATTTCAAAGAGACGTATGCATCAAAATCGTTAAACAGAAATCTACTATGATTTGGCTTATTGATTACTGACTTGCAATTTTTTTGTACTTACCAATCTAAAATAGTAAGATAAATCAGTAGTAAACAGGATATTGGAAAGCATGAGAAAAATATTCAATATGTATAATATAAGGACACAGAAATGATGAACAAATCTTTCGTTTCACTGAACATCGGTGTTTAATGACTCATTAAAAATGTCACATTGACAAAATAAAAGGCATAAAATAATTTCTATTTTCTGATGTATCAACTAAGAGAAAGCTCTATTTATGAACAAAAGTGATTATTGACACTAAGGGACCAATTTTATACGAAGATCAAATACAAATATGACAAAAATTGCGCAGAAACCAGTTTAAACCATAAACACGGAAGAATTATGAGCTGGCATGTGTGAATGTTTAGAGGGCATGAGATCTCTTTTTCACTGAAAGGTACGCCATTACCTACATAGCACAAGATATTGCACAATATTACTACGATAACCTCACGATATTCAACAGTATTCAAAATATCGAACAACACCGTAAAAATATCTTACAATACCTTTGTTATAATAGCGAAAACTCTCGTATTTGACCATTTACAAAGAAAATATAAAGAAAAACTGAAAAAATATTTCTCATTATTGAGATTTTTTGCAAAATCGGATAAATCCCGAACTAGATTGCAAATGAAATTAGATTCTGAATGGAATCTCAATTTGATCTGGTTATAGAGGTGTTTTACATAAATTACCGAGATTTGGAACCTTCACGCAAGTGCTGTATAATGTGAAGTTGAGCAACTAGAGATAAATAATAAGAAAAAAGGAATATATATCATGCATTCCATTTAAAAAAAGGGCCTTTCAAAGAACAGTTCATGCAATAGTCGAAAAATTCTATATAAACTGAAGCATGTTACACCAATACAGTAAGCAAATATTTTTGTCCCCGACTAAAACTGACGATCCTTTTATATTTCATTTAAAACTGAAAAATATTGAGCAAAAGGTACAGCTTTATTCGGTGAAATACTACATAGCAAATTGAAATGCTTAAAAGTTCATTATTCAGCGACTAATACAACAAATTACAACTCGCCATTTAAATACTCTTTCGACAGCAGGCTGAGTGAATTTTTAAAAAATCCTTCGAAAGTACATTTTGGAAAATAGTATGAGAGTGTATTCCGAAATATAAAATGCATGCGTGATGTTCTTTATTAATAGAATTCTCACGAGAGATACAAAAAAATACTACATATGTTTACCCAAACGATTTCTTTCGGTTTTTATGCATAGGAAGGGTTTTTTTTAATGTCTTTTAAATGAAAGCTATGTGTGCATTTGAAACTATTCTGCAATGTTTAATCTGCTTTTTAGTCATTTTTATAGCTACTTACCATTGTTTTGTAAAATTAATTTTTTAAAACTGAAATTTTAAAGCTTTAAATTGAAGAAGCAAACAGCTGAAAAAACCGCAAATTTTGTTCTCGCATTTCTAAAAAAAGAGAACAATTATCAAAATTATTGCAAACTGCCTAAAAGTAAAATTCTCCAAAATAATTTATGAAGTTTGGAGTTAAATACTCAAGAATATTTTGAAAAATATATCCTGTTAATTTTAAGGATAATTAATAAGAAGAAATTATTGAATAAAATATCATTTAATATATTTTAAATGCCTTCTTAATACATCAGAGAATCCAAAAGGCAAAAAATTAATGCGGACTGGAATTTTAAAGGCCAAAATAAGTTTTGGAATAAAATGGACTGGAATTAAAAAGTACAATATATCGAAAAAATTTAGAATCTAAATAATTGATCAAAATTATGCGCTGGAAATGCGTAACTTTATATTTTTAAGGCTCCTGGAAACGAAATTCATATTATTTCTCCAAAATTCAAAATAGCAAATCAAAGTTGAAGACCACATGAAAAAACGGCCATTTAAAAATCGCGTAACTTTAAAGCTTTATTTCTTGAGAAATGACTTTTTGTAATATTTTTAACTTGTAAAACTTATTAAGCAGTTTTTCGAAAAAAGGGAAAGGGACCATGAATACCAAATTATGCATAAGAGATTCAATTGAAATTATATTCCCGGCAAACAACCTGGTCGCCGAAGGCGGCTTGTTATAAATATAGGAAATTTTTAGTTTGAAATCTTTGCCATCAAAATAAACTGAATTTTTCAAAATATATTTTCAATTATACGGATATTAGGTATCTTTTCTTATTTAATATACATAACCAGAACTTCGCTGGCTAGCTGAGACAGCAGCTGCAGCTCATTGACAAAATATTGATATCTTCAAAAATTCCAGCTCATACAGTTTTGGTTTCATAAAAACATTTTTTCCACATTTTTTGTGTGAAATTTCCTGCTTTTCGCTTGATGGCTTTAATTTTTCTGAAAAATGTTAAATTAAAATTCTGTTTGCAAAAAAATCTTAATTATGCAATTATTTTATTCAGTATAAAAAGAAAGCTCGATATGCACTTTTTTGCACTATGTTTCTGATGCGTTAAGGAGAATATCCCTTACAATTTACTTTGCGGGGTATTTTTACCTAGTCAGAAGCTAAGGGCACTTCATTAAATCGTAGATATCTTGAATTGAATTTCAGAGTTTTGAACTACTGACTATTCTCAGAAAGATACGTGAAATTGAGTTTTCCTTACAATTTAATTTCCTTTTAAAATCAAATACCAATTAATATCTTTAACCATCTACGTTTGCAGAGGGGAAAACTGCTTTTCCAATTATATATGTTTAAGACTCTTAAAGTTGTTGCTTATGAGTATTTATTTAACAAATACGCACCGATTTTCAAATTTCATTTATTTTTTAATATTTTTAAAATTCTTAATTTTTTTAACTATCTCCCTAATATTTTGATTATCAATCATGTCCTTGTAACATATATATGGACAATGTGAAAACAATCAGAAGATTTGACAAAACTCACTTCTAAAGCAATTGTTAAAGTTTTCATCTTTTAAATCAATCCAGCAATACCAGAAATTTGTTATTTCAATTTTTTATTTCCTACGACGAACTTCAAAACACATCGAATCTAAGAAAAGAGGAAAATGACATGTTGAATTCTTGTCCGTTGAAAACTGTAGAAACAGTTTTTTGCAAACTAATTCCAAATCAATGCAGTGCCTTTAAAATTTAAAAGCATTTTTTTCGGTATGTAATACGATTAACTGAGCAAGAATAAAAAATTAAAACGCTTAATAGGATTTTAAGTGCAGTATTTCGACAAACAAATTTTTTCGTATTTTCCCCCGTTGCATAAAAATTTAAAGACTAAATCTAAACATTTTTAAACACTAACAGTTTGTTTGAAAATTCACTGCGGAGACGATAAAAACCGAGTAGAGAAAACAGTGAAACATTAGATTATGTATAATTTGAAAAATCAGAAACTGAAAAAAAAGTTTTTCTCATTAGTTTATGACTACAAGTAATATTATGTTCCATAATACTATCGAAAAGAATGAATTTAAAAAAATATTTTATTTTTAGCAGTACTCTTTTTTATGAATAAGATTTTTTTGTATTTAAAGCTTTCACCCCTAAAAATTAAAATGAATTAATAAAATTTAAAAAACATGAGCGAAAGGCAAAAAATATTTACTTCTTAGAAACACAGTTTTGTGGACTTTTATTGATAGACGATTTTAAGACAGAAATAAAGCTTAAAAACTTGAATAGCAAAAAAATAAGATTTCTTTCATAACGTTATTTAATTCTACTTTACAAAGTATAAATACAGTATGGATTTTTAACAGTTATTTCATTGTTTTTAGACGTCATATTTTGATAAACGTAAATGTATCTAAATTCTGAAAAAGGTGTTTCAAGACACATAAATATAACTTTTGTCCTAACACCACTTTTTGTTAATTAAAGATATGAATAAATTTACGAGCTTAATTTACGATATGAATGAATAAAAAAACGAGCTCAGTTAAGAGATTTGATATAAAAATATATAATTATTTTATTTTGTTTTCTTTAAAAAACTTTCAAAAATAAATATCCATTTGAGAAGAGATTCATACATTATTATATTTTCGATCAATAAAAATGTTAAACTGTTCCAATACTTAAGTACGCAAGTAGAAAGAGTAAATTTTGAACTCATCTGTTATTCTTAATGGAATATTACACTCTTTATTAATCTACTTAATCAACAGCAGTGGTTCTAAATTATAAAAATTTAGATGCTTGAAATAAAAGAGAATAGAGTACTCTCATTATCCGACATTAAATTATCCTACCTTTCGTTTTAACTAATATATGTTCTGAATTAATTAACTTCATAAATCAAAAAATCTCTCTGTAGTCTACATTATTAGATGGACCGATTGTTATGTGGGTGTTTGTTTCGCTATTTGTAGACCATAAAGGTCAGGCAGACGCGTGGCACTCGTTCACGTGCAGAATTGGTGTTGCTGAAGGCTCCAAGCCAATTGAGTCCTCTGAGATAGTGAATGTCGTTTTGTGCATGTTTCTGCGCTTCAGACAATTCAGAATTTCATTTGTGTTTTTATAAACGCTTATTTTATTAAGACAACTAAAAGGAAAAGATTTGTTGTTTAAATAGGCAAGATCGAAGAACAGTCAAGTGCAGTTAGTGATGCTAAAATGACTCACAAGGATAGATGTTTGAAATGCACTGAATAGAATGAAAATGTCTCAAGCGCGGACGCGCTGCTTTTCATCAGATGATGTGATATAGCAAATGCAAAACACCAATATGCAGAGAAACAAGTTACTATTATGAATGGATGATAAGTTTAGATAATTAGTTAGTTGGGTCTCATTTTATATACAGCATATCATGCAAGATAGAGATACAGCATATCATTCAAGTTATTAAGTTTAATACAGGTTACCTGAGTGTTTAATACAAAAATATGTTCTCTCTTTTTCTTTCCCTATTGTCTGACATTTCCACTTATCTTATCAGCAGCATCCCCTTTCATATAGGAGAACAGAGACTTTATTCAAAATTTTATGCATTCCACGTGTTTAAAAAGTAATTTTTGCGTTACTGTAACCTAGTAGTACTGACAATAATGGTCACCGCAAGACCTTTACGACGGGATTTCAGCTGCTAAAACTGCTTAAGATGCGAATAAACAACACTGAACTTCACGATTAAGTTTGGCGAACAGTTCGTTAACAAGCTATTTGAGAACATGACTTACCAAGGTATTCAAATTTGCTTTCAAATTTATGGATCATGTTCTGTTAAGTCTGAAAATGCTTCTGTTGAATATTCAGATTATAATGTCAGTAGAGGTTTGTACATCACAGTAGAAAGCATTTAAATAAATTCTTTTCCAATTCAAGAAACAGAAGCTCTGATGAAATATTCTAATGAATTAGATAAATCAAGTCTTAAAATTTATTTCTACACTGATTTTAAAGCGTGTCTTTTAGATTTTTGATAATCCCCCATATTTAAACGTAATAATTCTGCTATTAGTGGAAGCTTTAATAAACACAGTTAGAATGACACAGATTTAGAAGGATTTAAAAGTATGATTATTAGAAGTAATTAGATGCATAATCCTTGAATTTGTAATCCAGTGTCGCTCGCCTCGAAGCAATTCACCGCACGAACGGATTAATGCATCTCTGAGCGAGAAATTTACAATTGTTTCTTTCTGATACACCGGGAAGATTTCAAACTTCTAAGTAGCTGTCATTTAAACTCTAATTAATGAATCAGTTTATTCTACCGGATTCTAGTTACAGTTTCAGATTCGCATTCGAGAAGTAACTGAAATGTAAATTAGAAGAAGAATGCGCGTCGTGCACTAGAAAAACAATGACATTGATTATTCGATAAACTAAAAGAAAAAAGAAACCCAGCTAAAAATTTCGAATTAATATTGTAGGCCTTAAAATTAAAAATTAGATGAATAAGCACCGAATTCTCTTTTTAGCAGAATATTGATAGTATATCTGACTTTTTCTTCCTTTGAGCCTCTTGCATATACAAGTTGTTCGAAATAACCTCAGCGCCAGCTTTAATTCCTTAAATGTTGATTCTTAACATGTACAAGGTGCCAAAAAATGTATACACACTCCAGATCTCACTTCTATGGATTTATTTTTGTAGGAATAGATTAAACATTATTTCATATATTTCCACAAAAACATCCATTGAATTTCAAGTTGAGAGCATTCATTGAAAGAAAACACTCCCAAATGCAAATTACATATTTAGAACGGTTTGCAATTCTGTAAGTCGTAAAATAACAGCTAACTGTGCGAAAACTTCAAATAACTGATAAAATTCTACATTTATATAAAATAAGTTGAGACATGAAACTAAGATGTTTGTTATTAATTTTTATGTAGTCATAATTCTAAACATATATATATTTTTGAGATGTAACATAAAAGTCTAGGGCCGATGTTTAAAAAATTAAATCCGTTGTGAAGTCGCCCTATAACATCACAATTTCAATTACTCAAAAATTATTATGGAAGTGTGTCGATAGATGTTAATGCTATAACTTGCCTTAAATGTTATTTTTGTATTAAATTTCTATTCGAATTTAATTGAATTTTCTATAAATCACTGGCAATGTGCAATGATGCTTTTTTTTCTTAGTATGAATGTCCATTCATTTGATGTAATTTTGGTTATAATTAGCATTAAGCATTCTAACAAATAAAAGATATTTATCAGATTCAATACATATATAGAGAGAAGCTTTAACAGCTTATCTCAAAATATCTAATCAACAAGTATTTTCTAGGCCAAAATGTTTGCAATCGATTAATTGTTGATAAAACTTTAAAAAACAACGCATGCATTGAATCGCATGGAATTTTTAAGATGATATTCCAGAGGATATTATTCTTTGATATTCTGCATGCACCAAAATACATCTGAAATGTTAGTCTAAATACATAGTATAAAAATATATAGTTAGTATAAAAAGGTTCTCTCTTTTTTTCATAATTAAATGTTGAGAAATTTCATCATTAGCATAAAAGATATGACTTCATGGATAATTAGTCAATCAATTTTTATCACAATGAATTTCTGCATTGGTTTAAAGACAAAAATAACAAACTAGTCTTCTTCTCATATATATTTTAAAGAGTTGAGGATGTTTCAGACAGCAGCGAAATAAGCTTGATGTTGCAGTTCTATTAGAGCAAGATGTGTTTTCTCGCAGTTAAATAGGTATAAAAAATCCTCTGGGGCAATTTTCTCTCGAAAGCCAAGTGTTGTCTTCATCTAATTAGATGGTTTCACATTTACGGGAACCCACTCATAATGTGCATTTCTTCCCTAGAAAAGAGACCCTAGGAAATACAAATGGCAAATAATTGAAAAATCGGTGCTAATCGATAGCCTACACTCTCTCAGGAATTGTGTGAAAATTATTCAGTTTATAAAGTAGAGAAACTTCCTGAGTGAATTTTAGAAAAAGGAGTTTTTGTAGTTAAGGCTGAATTTTGTTGGGGAAGCGAATGAAATCATTTATATCAAAAATTTAAAATTAACTTTCAGCTGTTTTTGAATTTATTGTTATAGTTTGTAAGATACAGTATCTTTACAGTATTTCTTCAGAAGTATTGTTTTCTACCTAAATTACACTTTACCATTTTCTTCAGAAGAAAGGGAGGTAAAGATATAATTTAAATTTTTGAAACATGATCTATACATGCTCTTAAATGAATTTTTTAATAATTTCTGTAATTTTCTTAAAATTCCTATTAAATAAATTATTTATAGCTCAATATTTCATCGGAAGCACTAATGAGCGCCCTATTTGCTTAATACTTGGTTTATTTGAGGCTAAGATCATTCAACTAGTTTTGAATTATTGAACATTTTATACTTTTTTCCTCTTCTTTATTTCAAAAACATGTCTTGTGTACTTAAATAAATTCAGAAAATATAACATTTAATTTCAAATTTATGAATATTCAAATTCAATGAAGTCTATAATTATTCAAATGCAACGACGTATGTTCAAATTAATTCTGCATCGGTACAAAATATCCTCTTTGAAACTACCAGGGATCAGCTTCGGGACCGGGAAATTCCAGGTTCGAAACACAATTCCGCCAAACGTATGCCGTGTATATGAGCTTGGCGCACATTAAATCAGGGTTGCCATAATTGCCAAGAATTAATACGGGGCAATTAAGTGTTAAATAAATAAAACATGAAAAAGTGGGGACATAGTTGTATCCGATATGACTTCTTATCAATATACTCTGTATATGAAAAAAAACCATTTTCATTGTTACTTCGCAGTTTTCGTTAGTATTATTTTTCTATAAATAATCTTTTAGATATGCAAACTGTTTGAATAGACTCTCAGTATTGCCAATACGGGACAAAAACTGGACAAATGGTAATTCTGGACTGAGTAGTGAAATACGGTGACAGTCCCGTATATACGGGACGTATGGCAACCCTAGCGATCATCCTCTCGCTAGTGTGACGTGGAAGTGAGGAAAAGGAGGGTAACGCTCAGATGCAACCCAACCCTGGTTTAGAAATACCGCCGTTCCAAAATGGGTCTGATGTTACTTTAAAACGAAACGCTAATGTAACTAGACTAAACCTTATTGCTTGACACTGTATTTCAAATGCGTTTATTTTCAAAATTAAATTAATATCTAATATATGAATAATTAAGCAATATTTTCAAAAATGTTTCAAACCTAAGATGGCATCTTCCTTCTCAGTTGATGACCGATATTTACTCTACTAAACTGATGCATAAAAGTAAGCCAGGTTTTGAATTCCACTTTAACCCTTTTAACAAATATACATATAAAGAAATATAAAACATCGATACTAAATTCGTAAGACAATTTTTTGAGAAGATACTTAACCGTAGCTGGAAACGAACGCCTAAGAAAGCGTTTACTTGAATAAATTCTGAACTAACAATGATATTACTGCGATAAGAAAAAAAAAGTTGTTCTGCAGAATTATATTAAGAAATTTAATGTAAAAGTCTCTCGTTAGAAATTCAAAGATAAATTATTTTTATTTTTCTTCTTGAATTATTTATTCAAATTAGATGTTACTCTTTTAGCTTGGAATTAAAGAAAAGACAAGAAAACAACATTAAAGAAATGACATGCAGATTTTTTTTTTCTTATTTGGTAACTGGGAAACATGAAAAAAAGAAATTAAATTATAAAAAGCTTTAAAATTTGACAGTGTTTCATGTTTATTAAAATTTCTGCCTGCCCCATAAATTGTTATGCGATGCAAAAAGCATTCATTTAAACAGATGCAAACATAAGCTTCACAACTTGAATTGCTAAAAGTAGTGTCTTTTTGGTATTCTTTAAAAGCATTTCAACGCCTCTGATAATTTATAAAACGATAAATTCCAATAATATAGTAGTAAATTGAATGTTTTCATTTTTAAAAAAGGCTTTTTTATTTGCATTTCAAATAAGAGTGATTTTTTTTCTCTTCATGAGAATCTATTACTATAACATATTCATACTTGAAAGTCATCCTACTTTTGAATATAGATATAAATTTATTTTTATGCTGATAATGAAGTAACTTTTATTTGAATATTTATTCGTAAATGTGTTATACATAAATTTTCTATAAGCTTTCATAAATTTATATTTATTATCCTATAGTTGTTACACTTTTTGGCAAAATGTAAGCATGGATATTAAGAAGAAGTGCGTATATTAAATACTTACTGGACGTAATTTATAAATACATATGAAAAAGCATGGTGTCTACTCTCCAATTTAATAGAAATTGTGTTTCTTTAATTAGACTGTTTTCATGTATCCAAGTCGTAGTTTGAAGATTCAGTATAATTTATGTCTTATCTATAGAAAGTTAAGAAAGATTATACTTTTAAAAAGCCTTTTACAAAAGCAAAATTAATCCTGCCTTTTAATACTTACAAATTTATATTATTTGCCATGATTTCAACAATGGATTGTATATTATCTATAAATTATCTCATTAAATTACATAGCTTTAATAATCATTCTACATATACTAAAAAGTATTTCTTGAAAATGTAATCACACTGATATTTTTTTTTAATATCTTATCCCAAAATAAGCAAGGTCTGAAGGTTAGGAAGTATATATATCGGCATTTCCAGTTTATAATGTTTAAAAGGTAGAAGAATAAAAAGTTTCCACCTCAAATATAAGTTTAAATCTAGAGTGCTTTAAATAAACATAATTCATATTGTGATTTTGATGTAGTTATCACCTCCAGCCAATCTGTTGCTCACTCACGAAGGTCTCTGGTATTTACTCACAAAGTCTTTTAATTTCGTCATCTGATCTAGATTTAAAATGTTATCAGTAGTACTGTGCTACTATACTTCAACTTTAAGTTGACAAAATCAATCCATGAGCTTATAAATCTGTGATAGATGTTTGCAATCCTTCCAAAAATTGCAATATAGCTCATTCTTAACTATGCAACCGTTTATAAAAGTCCTTCCTTTGGTAGAATCGATTTTCATATACTACACAATCCTTTGTGTGTGAGACCTAATTTTGTGTACATACTTTTTTGTACTTTCTTCTGTTTTTTGTATGCTATTAAAGAGAATTTAAACAATATTCAAACTTTTATCATGCCTCGTTGTATCAAAATTTAGTAGAAACATGGCGGTCTCTAAAATTAGTAACCATTTGTACCATTCAGTTTAAAATAATTCATAACATTTATCAATTATTTCATTTCTAATGTGATGAACGATATTACTTTAATTCATTTTCTGCTTTTTATTCAATTCAAGACGGAATAAGTTTATATTCTAGCATTCAGAATTCAATATACGGGTCATAATGAGCTTATGCATGGAGAACTCTCCAGCATGAAGCATGTTCTAGTATCTTGTCTTAATGTCTTGTCCGAGAGCACAGATATCAAACTGATCTTAACATGAAATGCGAGTCCACGCTTTGATATACGTTGATGATTTAGAAATGTACTTAACAATTGTCTGATTCTAAATCACCTTTCCACTACAGGGACTTGTAGTGCCTGAAACTGGTTAGTAAATTACAATGGTTCAGATTTAATGGCAGGGATGCTGTCACGTGCCATCTTGAATATGTTATGAGTATTGGCAGTTAAGGTCACGACCAATGAAACACTCATTCCGTTTTGATGCCACAGTTACGAGAGTGAAATTTATACAATATTTAGTAACAGTAGTATTCTCTTGGGATCTGTTAACGTAGTAACTTTTTGAATTTTGCAAATTTCAGGTTCTTTAAAAAAGGTTGATTAATTTAAGACCTAAAAGTATGAATGAGAAAGGACAACTCAATTTCGATTAACGTAAAACTGCATCTACGGCCTTTTTTTCTGAAATTTACCCACGATAAATTTAAAAATATAAAGTCAATTAAATTCGCTTATAAAGATTAAATGATTGGACGATAGAAATCGCCAATCTGTTCATGATTATTTTATTCGTTTAAAATGGCAACTTAATATTAACTTAATGTGGAAGTAAACTACAATGTCAAGGGAGAACGTTCCAGTGATTTTTATTCAGTGTTTGAGCCTCCCGTCATTTTTTTCTCCTGCAAGATGCGCAATACATTCATAAATAAGTCTGAGTGGCATTTTTAATATATATCACGTGAAAATGCATTGATTCCATTATGCATGCTTCTCTAGTCGGTTGACTATAACTTACTGACAATAAACGTATGTTCAGTGATTTTTCATATATTCATATGATTACTTAAAACGGAGGAGATATTTCTTATAATACCTATTTGGATATTTCTTGCTGAATATCTTTCTTTTTGAATAAATTTTTAATCCGTTATACAATTTAAAAGAACAGTACGTATTATTGAAATATTCAATTTTTTCATTGAATTTCATTTGAAAATTTCATTCTTTTTACAGTAATTTTTTCATAAATGGAAATCAGCTGCTAATATAACAAGATCTCTCTCTTCACTAATCATTAACATTCAAATACCATCTCAAGTACTATTTTAGCTATGAACTGGTTCATTGGTTTTGTATCATGGCACAAGAATCGAATTTAGCTGTAATACTTTGATAGCAATGACTGAAAATATATCATCAGCTTGCGAAAAAATTGCCGTTTTTGTTTGGGTGGGGGTGACAAAAAATTTAAAAAAAGAGATTAAATAGTCACCAAACTCTTTCTATTTTCTGTCTACGTGACATTAAATACGGCTAACAGGATAATGTTAGAAAAAATTCCATTCATGTAATTCCTTT
>BGPR01001667.1:0-91675 GCA_013235015.1 Araneus ventricosus | reverse complement strand
GAAATATATTCCATAAATAATGGCTTAATATGCGAACCTTGAAAGAAGTTGGTGAACTGATTCCAGAGTAAGTATCAACTGACGTAGAGAAAATAACCAACTAGCTCATGGTCGAATGCCTCACACTGGAACAAAACTTTCTCTATCAGGGGAAATTTTAAGAAGAAAAAATCATAATCAAAATCCGAACATTTTTCTTTGAAGTTTGTCTTAAGGTTCCACATTTTAAAATTTTATTCCGAAATGAGAAACTTGTTTTTTTCTTAGCTAATAAGCAGATGAACTTCGTAAGTAAATTAAATAATCGTGGATAAAAAAAATCTGTAATACTTAATTTGTTTCTGATTAAAGTCATTTCTATCAGAATATCCAGAGTTTTCAATAATAGTGCGCTTGTAAATACTAAGAAATCCGGAGTTAATCCTGATAGGTTCTTTAAAGGTTCAATTAGTCATTCTTTGATTCACATCATTGGCTTAGAATGTGAGAATTTCTTGCAACATAGAAATTGAAGAATCTATGAATTAATTTTTAAAAAATGCACGACTTAACCATTTGCACTCTTATGTCGAGTCAGACTCGACATTGTGAAAAATGCATCTTTTACGCATTCTTGTTGTATCATAAGAACCATATAATAGCAAAAACACACAGATTAATTTTTATTAATTGAAACAAAGTAATAACAATATTTTTCAACTTCCTAAAGAGCTAAATCAATCCTTACACTCACAAGTGTATAATTATGCATCTTACTATCCTTCGGAGTGCAAAGAGTTAAAGAATAAATCATAATTTGAATTTTCATTTTAAAATTAAATCTAAAACTAATACAATTTTCAAAAAACCATTCTTATTTTAAATGTTGAAACCTTCACAGAATACTCATATGATTGAAATATGTATAGTCTTAATACTATCGTAATTATGTTGACTATGCCTCATTAAAATTCATAAACAAAGGCTGCATGCTCTGATTTTGTATTACTTCTGATTCAAACAATGCAATACACTAAAAAGCGAATCACAAACACTGAAAGGGAATTATAAAATCATATTTTTCCATATAAATTAACTCAAAAATGAAAAAATAAAAATTGGAGACTGTTTTTCAAATTAAGTACCTTGCTTCCAAAGAATTCAAGTTAGATTTTATAAATCAAACTTAGAAAATCTCAATCCTAACTGCAAGTTGCGGATATGTAAATTAAGATAATATGAAGATTTTTTAAAATATTGTTAAAAATAAAACATCTATTTTCACTTACGCCAGCCTTTTTGTTCTTTTATTCTTTATGATCCTTCCAAAACAATTGATGCAAGATAATTCAATCTAGGTTTATTCTTAAAGAATTTAGAAAGAAATCTAGAAATTTTTCTTGTTCATATATTTTTTCAAGCACTGACTTTCGACAGACAAAAGCAACATTATTTATTTATAAAAAAAACTAAGTAATAATGGATCTATCTTGAATTATTTAGTTTTTGTTCTTACTTACATAGAATAAATATTTTCATTTAAGTATGCTTTCATTAAATCAGTTACTACAATACTTCTTGTTTTATTTAGTTTTTATTATCTGACGAGCAGTTTCTTAATAGCAAATATTCGTATCTCTTATTTAAATTCAATAGCTTCTTGAAGAACACATTACTTTCATTTCGTGCCATAATACTTGTTTATTATCTAATAAGATCCGAGAACGTTCCGTGAATTATTCAGATGTACCTATAGATGAATTTCTTATTTAATTTTATTTCGCTAAAATCTGTTCGATGTATTTAATTTAAAAACCACTAGAAATGATTTCCATGATTTTAATCATGAATTTTAAAACGCTTTTCAGGGCGTATTTATTATTTTCTAGCAAAAATATGAGCACCTGAACTCATAAATATACAGATCAAAATACTTTTGTTAATATAAGAGCAATAATGTTGCTTAAAAAACAAACATGCGTAACTCTACCGCCGTTAATAATGAGTTCTTATATTTTAAAACAAGAGAATCTAATCAAAACTTATTTGGGAATAATTTGTAAAAGTATACAGAAACTTAATATTAGAAACAGAAACATTTAAATCAATTCTTTTTCAAGAAAAATTAGTATTTTTATTATAAGAGGAGCAGTTTTTTGTATTTGTAAAGAAAACCTTTCCCGTGAGCTTTATTGATAAAAAAAATTATCGTTTTTAACAGTAAATTTTGTCTCCGAAAGAAATTTTATTTGATCGAATGGAAAACAATAAAATTAACTTCAGCCGTTAGTAATAACACGTATTATTCATTTGATTATTCTAAGTTATGATAACTCAACAACCAGTTTTTAATTTGAAGACATAGAACTGTGTAACTTCTTCTCAACAGTTTTTAAGAGCAAAATAGTTAAGTAAAAGCTGCTTTTCTTATGGTAAATATTTATTTTGACATAGCAAACTAATGCTTTGCAAAATCTGAAAGACTATTGGATTGTCTTGTAATTATAAAACTTCCAGGTTTTTGTAGCTTTAACCCATTATCTGTCATTGTCCCTTTTGGGGGGAAGCTTATTTTCAAATTAGTTTCACCTAAACATTGCAATTTTTATCTTTTATTGTTGCGTTTGAATGTTGAGCTGACTGCTATAAAAGGTACAAATCCAATACAAATCATTATTTTATTAAAAGATAATTAATTCTAATTAAAAGTTAATTAATCAGCTTAATTAAAAATTTCAGAAATATCGTTTTCTTTCATATTTCATTCATGTTATCATATTAATGTATTTTTTTTTAAAAAGTGAAATAATAGAGTTTTGGGTAATGGGTCCAAATGTGTGTAAGTAAGTGTTGAGGGAGAATAGTTTTTTTTTTAATTTTGACTTTACTTTTACTATTATTTTTTTTTTCTTCCTTTTTCATGTAGACTTTCCTGCCATGTATGTTATGTTTATAATGCTTAAAAATAAAATAAACAAAAAAACTGTTATATACTTACCCAAGTGTTTAAAGAATCAATCATTCTGATTCCAGGTGCAGGGGCATGGGGCGGTGTTCTGTTACTGATCACTAAAGTGAAAAATATAAATTAGGTCCTAAAAAATATCAAGACAATAAAATGTACTTCGCTCTCTTTGAATGAGCGTATAATAATAGACATACAAATAAAAAACCAATTCATTTAATTAAATTATGCCCTGTTTTAAAGTTTCTGGGGCTAGAGGTACAATCTTGTGATCGTAATCAAAGCTATTGAGTTCGAGGTATATATAATGAAATTTTTGATTTTTTTTTTTTTTTTGATAATATCTTGCCACATTTTAAATTTATACCCAGTCAACATGATATTGCTTTACAAACTACTAAATGCAATTAACAAACTAAATTTCAATCGCCAATGGTTTCTTTCACCGATTTTTTTTTATTTATTTCTAAGATATACATGAGCTACTATGAGATTTCGTGGCTTTGAAACATGGACAGAAGCAAAGACGATACCTGAAGCGTCACTCCATTCTGCAGTCTCACATGACATATCAACGTAAGCACTTTTCCCCGACGACTAAGCAATTTGCCCATAAACACGAACAAGTTTCACAAGGCTGAGACAACCCCATAGCTTAATTAGAATACTGTCCTATTTTTAGATATTAAAATGCAATTTAGCAATAACGTAAGATTTTCACATTGCTCAAAAGGAAACTCTTCTGGAAAGGATTTTTTTTACAAAACAGATACATTTCTATTGAAATGAAGTATTTTTTGAAGAGGAAACATTTATTTAATAATCATAGATTAAAATAGATAGAATGCAAAATATATGGAAAAATACTATTAATTGTGAAAGGATTCTTATCAATGTTTCGATTAATTTATAACACCGATATAATTTTTTAAATAAATACTTTTTATATATGTCACAAAATACGCAATTAATGAAATTAACAAAATTTGTGGAGGTGTTACTTCAAAAACTAAACCATAAGAACTAACAACTTATATCCTAATTAATATTCATTATTACATTTTAATGGAATGAATCATACCCACTCACATTCCTTTAATTTCGAATAGCAGGTACAAATGCTTCAATAAATATTATCAAAGTATTTATATTTGGTTATCATGATGTGTTTCGACAGATTGCTTAGTTAATGTAAGAAATTATGTTGAAATTGGGAAAACGTATGCTTCTTTTCTTAATCCTCTTAATAAACAAGCTATCAAGAAATGCATTTGTATACGAAACGGCCATTCAATAGATGTTCTTCTACGACTTACGAAGCATAGAAAAATTTAAAGAAAAATGGACATTTGGTTCTTGAAATCTGTTCATTAACCCCTTAACAGTTTCATTTTCTTTGCTATCTTATAAGATGACCCCTTCTGTTTTGGAAAGGGGCTATCGCTTTCATTCATCTAAGAAGGCATAGAATACTTGAGATGCTTACGGATTCTACTTAATTTTTGTGTCAGATTATTAAGTTAATTAATGATTAAATTTTAGTTTATAAGCCTAAAAATGCGATAATCGATGCATGTACGACGTACGGGCACGACGGTTAAGGGATTAATGCGGATTAATAAGAAATTGGAAATAACTCTGAATTTGCATACAGAACTGATTTCATGATAAGTTAAATCAGTAAAGATATGAATAAAGAGTAGATGAAGACATAGTTTATTCATGGAAACATATTCTTAAAACTCTTATTGACAGATTTTACCTTTTTAAAAAATGGCATTGAAAATATAGCCGGTTCTCAAATATTACTGAAAGAAATAATGCTTCTCCATAATGTGCGTGTTTTTATTCAAAAATTATATGCCTAGATGATGTTTGGTGATACTAATTATAGTAAAATTTATATAAAATTTGATACGAATTATGTTTAGGAATTTAAGTTTTTTTGAATAAGCAATTTTTTGCTGGTTTTTGTTTTTAATGAAAATCCATGCAAAACTTCTGATTTCTTCAATCATTTTTAAATTTTTAAACCAAGAACCTTTTGAAACAACACTCAACACCCTTAAATTTCTTTCAGAAAAGGTTTTTAAAGTATAAATAAGAAACGACAAGTTTACCAAAATAGTCTTGTAATCAATAAGTGAAATTTTAAGTTCTGTTGAAAAGCTTACAAATTTCTTTATGGTCGCATATCTAAAATAACTTTCTTCTGCATTTTTAGAGTGCAGATAAGGGGTGTGATTCTCTTTTTCATGAATATCAAACAAATTAGCTACTCAAGTGCAAAAATAAAATCGAGAGAAAATGTCTTCAACTGAAAGGAATCGAGGAATGAGGATAAATATCTTTCTGAGAAATTTTAGGAGTGAAATACATTTTTTGAAAAGTATTTTGTATGATAATTTTTTTGCTTTCATTTTGACCCGACTTCAATGAGGTATTGCCAAACTCTTCAGGCAATTATTTAACTTTTAGACAAATTTCTACCTGTGAATATTTCGCATCTTTTTAGAAATCTTTCAAGGCAGAATAAAAATGAGAATTAAAAAATTTCAGTTTTGAGCTATTTGAAATATGGCAGCCATTTAAAGCTTGGGTAGCTGCATACACGTTAACCTGTTGAAATTCAACGAATAAGTCAGGAAGAAACTACTTTTATTTTCATAGAGTTTGAATATTTTTAGCAAGGCGTGCTATATTTTTTCTAGTTTTACTCTTTATTATCATCAAAATCTAAACCTTTGAAAAAAAGAATGAAAACTTAATACTGAAATTTAAAAATCTATGGCTAAATTTAAGTTGCTTTCTATTACTATTCTATCGAACTCAGTTTAACAATTTTGAAAAAATGCATTAGGTTTTCCATAAAATTCTTCAGAACTAGTTTCTTTATTCCTTACATCTTTTTAAGTCAATTGCTTACGACGTAGAGAGTTCATAGTTGTGTTTTTACTTGGTCCACTTATTTTACAAATATTCCCTAACCGTATGAATTTCATAATGAAAGAAACTTAATTATGAATGATGAAAGAATAAAATATGCATAAATTAGTCACATTTTTGTGGAATGGAGAGTATGGATTATTTCATTTTTTAAAAACGTTTTTATCTTAATTTTTTAACCTTTCACCACATCACTAAGTATGTAGTCTTAGATTATTTAATATTTGTTTAATAGCTTATACTTTTGATGATTTTCTGTCGTTTAAGGAAAAGATAGACTAAGTAAGGCATTTGATACTAACACCAAAGCAAAGATTTTAACCTAACCAAAGTTAGAACCTCTGTTTGCTTAATATTTCGTTTCTATAAGCACTAATTAAGACGATAAGCTATCAGAAAATGCATCAATTATATCTCTGTTTATTTTATTTGAACCTTTTTTTTTTGAAGTAGGAGAATATTTTTTCCATGAATGATCTTCAAAACGAAGCAATGAATGCATAATGTTCATTAGAATTCAAAAATACAGTAGAGACCCGCTAATCCGCGCCGCACTTGTCCGAAGATCCGGTTTATCTGGACGGGATTTAAAAAAGAACAAACAGGGTATACTAATTTTATCGAGAGATCAGTACGAAAATAATAATGCTCGCATCCTGTTACTAAGCTAAATAATATGTAATAAAAGTTGTAAGTATTTATGGGGGGAAAAAACTTTGATTTTTGTAGTTTTACCAGTCTAAAACTTGTATTAAGCATTTTAAGGCAAATTCCATTTAATCCTGACTTTCGGTGATCCGGTCCCATCTAGTTCGGATTACCGTGAGTTTACTGTAAATATTTGTAATTTACTGTTCGACTTAAATCTTCACTTCATCCTTTAAATTTCTATTCTAATTTCTTCTATAAAATCTTCTTATATATTCGCATCTGTTTTCTCCCTTCAAAACTACGAAAAATCAATAGGGTTTTTTTTGTGAAATCTTTAAGAATTTTAGAGAATTAAGTTTTTTCTTTTGAATAAGATGAACTGATTCAGTATCGTTTTTATATCCGCCCACTCAATTTTTTAAACTTTTGTATAACATGCTGATTAAAGTTTACAATTATTGGTTTTATTATTTTTGACAATAATTTCTTTACTGAACTGCTAAAATAATTATCGATTAATAAATATTTGATTAGCATAAATATGGACGTAATGTTATCCTGTAGAGGATGATATTTTCTGTAGAAGGAATAAATTTTTTATGCATGTTAAATTCTGTCTCGTAGAAAATTTAAATTTTCAAATTTCCATTAAAATAAATTAAGATCATAAGAATGAAGAACGAACCTGTAATATGCTAAATTTCTACTGCTGTAGATTCCATTTCAATTCAAATTTTATATCATGTGCACAGAAACGTGTAAAACAATATTGTATGGCCCCTCAACAAGATTTAAATTTTTTTCTAAAAAAATCTGTTTAATAAGTTTGATTTCATTTAAGCAGATAAAAATCTTTCACGTCTGATATGCGATTTCATTTGCATCGAATTAATAAATTTTGATAGTTGAACAATTAATCAGGTTTTAAAATGAAATTAAACACTTTTTACATCGGATTTAATATTTTTTCTGTGATTCTGTAATAAACCTTAGAAATATGTGAAGGTCACTGACTACAAAATGAAAGATTTAGATCCTGGATAATATTAAAAAAAGTAATACCTTAGTCAAAAATATCATAAATTCATTTTAATGTTTGAAGTGACAGTTTTAATTTATGTTCACACTGTTACACGTATAAAATTATGAAAAAAGGGAAAGTAATGGAACTAATATGTAAATAGGAAATTAATATTTGTACTTTTTATGATGTAAATACCGGTATTTCAGCTTTTCAAATTTCTTGCATATTCGATATTTTTTAAACGCAGCAATAGACAGCTACATAGAAAAATAGAAATGAATGTACGTATTCCTGTGGAAGTTGAATACTTTTTCTTGTTATTTTTTTCCCTGTGGCATTGAATAAATATTAATGAAAACAATGTATTTTAACCATGAGAACAGAAGTAAATTCTCGAAATGTGACAAAACTGCAATTTGAACATTCACCATATATTATTATATGGTGAGAATACACAATAAATTACTATAAATTCCTACTTTAATTTAAAATAAGACAAATATGGTTGATATAATAAAACATTTTGTTCCAAATTTCGGAATCAGTAAATTAGGAATTTTTGAATACCAAAATGCAACCAAACATTTATGCAGAAAAATTATTTACTCTAAACTTCATTTATTCATTATATCATTATACTGAAAATTTTGGTCTTACGTTGAAAAATGTTCAATTATTTTCAGAATAACTATGTTTACTCTCATTTTAAATCTGAAATCTAAAACGATAATATTTATTTTGTTGCAATAGAAATTTTTATTTGCATTAAAACATTAGAAAGAAATCTGGCTTATTTTCCAAATTACAGGAAACAATAAAAGCGTTAAATAGTTTGAATTACAATATAAATAAATTATATTTAATATAAATAAATAATTAATGCTCTCTTTGTGCTTTTAAAAGAATATTGAATTAATTCCATTTCTTAAGAGTACCGAAATATAATTGCTTGTATTATGCTTAACAATAAATAGAACAATGGCATACTAAAATAATTTCACATTATCATCAGTATTATTTCAAAATTTTGAAAATATGTCTTTTTTAGTGATATGCATTATTTAATATTTTCAAAAAAGATTAGAAAATAATTTTCCAACATTTTTCTATAAGAATGTTCCTAACTCAATGGATTTTTGTTGTATGATAAAAGAACAGCTCAATTTTATTAATCGCCGTTATATAAGAGCAGATTCATATTTTGTAAACATAATAAAAATTTTATTACATTTTCATAAGTATATAAAATAATAATTAAAGATACCAATATGAAAAATTGTATTTAATCTCATACTTTTAAAAGAAAAAAAATTCCATGTGTAAAACTACATTTAATCTTAAGAAATTTTACCTGGAATGTTAAATATAGAAAACAGGATATTTTCTTTTAAAAGTTTACATTTTTAAATAAAATTATATTCCTTCTAGATAAGTTTTTCTAAACATTCCATTAAGTCGTAAAATCAAACATTTTTTATGCATTTTTTGGGGAAAAGTAAGATTAAAAATTACAATATTAAGGTATTGATAAAGATAAATAAGTTGATAAAAAAATTAAAGCTACGAAAGTTAAGCCTGAAAATTAGATTTCTTTGAAATGTAGATGAAAGATGCAAATGTATTCTGCAGTCTTATTTATTAATAAATAAGACTGCAGAATACATTTGCAGTCTTATTTATTAATAATAAAATGTATTTTGTATAAGTAATTTGCTAAAATACGTCTTAAAGTTGCTTGACAAAAAGGAGAAATGTCCTTTCTGATGCCACATCAATACTTTTTCAAAACATCAGTGAAGGAATTTTTCGATATCATTAATGTAGAAACTGTACATTTAAATTGTTGAATTGAAGACGAACTTCCCACGTAGTTTTTCAAATAGGTAGGAAAAGATTATAGAATTTTTTGCCTTTTCTTAGGACTTATTACTAATAAATTTTTTTCCTTCTTTAAAAGAGCTTTTCTAAAAGATGAATAAATAAATAAACTTCTCCTTACATTTTATATATTTTTCTTAATATTAAATTAAAGTTAGCTTGAAATGAACCGATAAAAGTACATATCCCATTAACAACTGAATACATCTGTAGAATAGAAAAATTATTTAAGACATATCTTATTCGATTTCCACTTACATGTAATGCATTCAAAAGACTCGAATTTAAGCAAAATATATAGATTAAAACAAGTGTATTAGTTGTTGCAAGGAATGTTTTTCTTTGCATTTGACAAACTGGATTTAATGATGGAAATTCATCTGCAAATGGAATTGGCGTTATCAAATATTCTGAGATTTCAAAATTGCACTGACTTTCGACTAATTCGTGCGAAATATTTGAGTTTTACATATTACATTTCATTTTTCAAAAACTTAAATATGGTGACATTAACTTAATCACTTTTTAGTGTAAAAATGTCGCAGGATTCATGCATGTTTAGAAAAATACTGAAATCCAAGATTTTTTAAAGCAAAGATTTCACAATCATACCGTATCTTTTTGCCATATATCACTTCAAGCGAAAATGTGGCTTGTACTTTAATATTCTAAAAATATTTAACAAAATTAAAATGCTGTTACTTAGCATTGTCCATTAGCAAAGAAGTGAAAATTCCTTTTTTATCATATTAGTATTTCATAGAATAAGAACTCTTCTCTGTTATTTGAATAAAATTAGATCAAAGATCGGATCGATTTTTGTAAGATTCATTAGATATCTTAGCTAAGATTTTTATTAGCCTTATATCCCATCGATGATTACTTTAACGAATTCAAATGAATCAATAGTATATACAGTAAAATATCAACCAAACGTCCAAAGTAAATCCGAAGACAAACAAACTGGTATTCAAAAGATTCTTTTGAATAATCGTAATTTTATTGAGCCGAATTTTTACTTTTGATTTCTATTCACGAATAATTTGTTTTACTTGCGAATGGTATGGCCATCCTCAAAATTGCTGTTGTTAAAAGAATGTAGAATACAAACTGTAAAAGTAAAGCTACACAGATCATGTTTCTTTTAATAAAAATATATAAAGTCGAAGCTGTTAAGAAGTTTGCAGGATTGTATACTACAGACTTAAAGGACCAGACTTCTGTGTACTACATGTTCTATCAGAGCAAGAGAAAAGGAGAGAATAATATATCTGTAAATGGGCGTGACAGTTACATGTAAGTATAACAGATATTCTGTCATCTCCATGAGGTATATAAGAATTAAGAGTCTGCGGGAGATCCGTCGACTAAACCTTGGCTACACAGAAAAGTGTTTTCGTTGTTGGAATTTTTTTCGCCACATTCAAGCATAGTTCAAGATAAGTTAGATGAATTTCGTCTCAGAATCAATATTTGTTTGTTAAGTATTTGTCTGGTTCCAACGTTCAAGAAGTTTTTAGCCAATCACTTGGGCTCTTCGATTTCTAAAGCAGAAGTTTTCTGGAAGAATTTGAGGGTTTTTCCTCCTCCTTGTCTGGATCCGAATGTAAAGAATGAATCAGAAAAAAACCTCGCTTTAAACTTATGTTTTGAAGCCTAAAAGAGATGTCAAAATTTGTTTTCTTTTCAAAAAGTATTTCTTTTAACATAACAAAAAGTAAAAGGTTCACTAATCTTCAGTATAGCTTTTATAATCACCATCCTTAAATATGGTTTTTTGCATAAGACATTTAAGACAATTCTATATTCTTATTGGAATGGAGTACAAATTAATCTTCCCACGTTCTTTTAATACAGCACACAGATTTGCTTGTGTAATCGTATTTATGAAAGAACATAGCTCAAAACTTTTTCAGATGAAATTAAATACATTATTTATCATTTGATAACCACATAAAGCCAGATATCGTAAGAAATTAAACAAATTCTAGTAGTTCGCCTAAAAGTCAAAACTTCTTTTTAATCAGTAAGAAAAGGAAAATTTTGTTTTGTTGAAATATTTTGTAAAAGAATTTTTGATCATTTTGAATTGCACATTACCTCATAAATATTATTAAAAAAGTTTTTTTAATTAAATTAAATTTCTTGTCTTTCAATCTTTGAATATTGGAATCTTGAATCTTGCATACTTTACTTAGTTAATAATTTTCCTCTATGAAATTTATCTTATTATATTCGCAAAGCTTGTTAAACATATTTAAAAGTTTTCTGAAATAGTTCTATATAATTTCATATCATATAAGATATTTATTTAAATGATGAAAATTTATATACAAAGTATCTTAATAAGGAGACAACTGTGCTGACTAAATAAACATCAGATCTTAATTTTATCTCAAAATTTAAACAAAAATCTGCAGAATTTCTTCTTAAAAGACACACATATAATTATCTACTTTTGCTCGAATTTATCAATATCTAATTTATTTGAAACATCGAAAAAATATAACAGATATTTACTTATAATAAATACAAAATTATATAAATACTTATATACTTTAATTAGAATGCTTAGCCTTCTAATAAAGGATTGTTCTAGGGTAAAACTGCTGCTTAAAAGCTTTATCCTCGACTCAAAATCCCGGCAATTTTTTGTAATTACCAAGAATCGAAATTATATTCTCTGAGAAATATTGTTGATCTAAATTGATTAGAAGAATCTTAATACTTTCTAGAAAGAATTAGGCTCTGAAATGTAATGAGTTTATTTTCTATACTGTATTCTTTATTAATGAAACATATTTCCATCAAATAAGAGTTAATTTTCCATGTATTTTCATTTAAATATTGATGTTTTTAGAGATAAATAATGAAGCGCTCAAGATACAAATTGATTAGAAGAAATATGTAACTAGAACAGTTGCTAAAATTATCTCAAATGTTTATTAATTGTGTTGTTTGTCTAAACACAGATGTGCTTCGCTAACAAGCTACACAAGCTTCATGCATACATTATCGATCGAATGCAAAGTATGCATGTTTGATACAATTTTCTCTTTAATGGGCAAGAAAGCATGCAATGATTTCTCGTTGCGTGTTCGGTGAAAAGCTATTTCATCCTATTGCCTCAGATATCAATCATGCTTCCAAAGTCTTTGCAATTAAAATCCACCCCTGACAAGAAGCTAATGGAAATCAATAGTACTTTCATTGTATCGATTATACATTCCCTCTCATTAGGTCATAGATTGCCCATCATGAGTCAATAAACTAGAGCACGGCGTTCTTTTACTCATATGGTGGCGAATACTTTTAGCCATTGGGCCTACTTTTTGGCACTTGTCAGACCTAAATGGAAATCAAGTGGCATACTTAAAGTGGATAAATTGGAACACTTAATGAGACATTAGTTTTTTCTCCAGCTTAAATCGAAACTAATGTTTTAATACAGACATAATTATCATATAAATATAATATTTTTAAAAAATAAACTGCTGGAATAAACCAGTAGTAAAATACGTAATACATTCAAGTTATTTCGATTTTTGAATGAAACTAATTGAACAACGTCAATTGTTCAAAAAGCTCACTTGCAAGATTTCGTGAAAAAGATTAAAATTTGTTGTGTTTTAGGAAGTTTCATTCAATAAAGTTATATATAATACTCATATATAAAAAGGAAATTCGAAATGGTCTTCAAAGCACAGTTAAAGAAAAATGCTAAATAATGAGAAAAAATAAAGTCAAATAAAGGAAAACAGCAAAATAATTGTGAAAAACAGAAAAGATCAGTGAATAAAGAATTTCTAAGTATTCAATCTTTAATGCATCAATAAATTTTGAGATGCGCGATCAATGTATGGCAGCATTTAATCGTACAACTCAAAAATAATGTGCAGGAACGGGTCTTTAAAATTTTTCTAAACAATGTGTGTTGCAAGCTATTTTCAACTTTTTTAAATTTCTAATTACCGTCAATAGCATAAATTAGAAGTACTGAAAAAATATAAAATAATTCAAGAAACTATCATGAATCTGCAATGTCAGAATATATTGCGGAATAGCCTGCTTATAGGACATCACTTTTGAACACTTCAAGATACTAAGAATATTCAATCAGAAGATTAAGAAACCTGTACTATTAAAACATATTTTCAATGAGCAAAAATGAGTAATAAAAATTTTATTGGATCTCGTAATTTCAAGGAAATTTTAACTCATCTTATTTTCTAGTGCAATTTTAATTTCTTGAAATCAAGATGGACACAGTTTTATGAGAGGAGATGTTGATATACTTCATATGAAAGTGTCTATCCTAACATGTTATATTTTTCATTTATTTAATGGCTCAAAACTAATTTTACAGTCACAGGAAAATAAATCAATAACTCAAAGTTAGAAAAAAAAATTAGTTCACTGCTTAAAAATTGAGAAACTATGCAATTAGAAACATTTTCAACTTTCAGTTATGAAATTGAATTCCAGTATTATAAGATTCCATAACGTAGATTATTAATTATGGGTTAACAATTAGTTTCTTTATTATGGTAAGGAAAGCTTTTAACATTTTCTTGTTAACATTTTTCTTTTAATTTATCCACTTAAATATATAAAGATGAATTGAAATTACATTATCTGCTAAGCTTTTGATGAAAGTTTTCAAATTGTACTCATTTCAGTAGACGAAATCCAGATCCTCACCAGCAAAAATCCTTTTTACTGACAAAAAAATGAGGAATATTTTTGACATTCACGAAAAAGGAAATAAATTCGTTTTTAGAATTCATTTTTTCTACATGCTCAATATATATTCAATGCAAATATCAAAGCTCAAGAGATAAATAGGATACAAAACAAAACGCTACTACAATCAGTAAAGTACTCACATGATAAATTGTGTAAACAGAAGAAAACGCCTACTGAAAACTTTCGGAAATGGAATTAAATCATGAAAATTTTTCATATGTGAATCTTTGATTTGTATGATACTTGTTTGCTTCAAAGTTCAAAATATTCCTTTGAATCTAATAAGATTTAAAATCTATTCTTTGTTTTGAAAGGTGTAGGAGTTTTAGAAATGCGAAATATTTCTGTTTCCTTGTCGTACAAAAAAAGTGAAAATTTTTATGTTTATCGATCCATTCAGACGATTCCTTTCATACATTTTGAATTCCCTCTTTATGCTTTATGTGTTTCGTTTTGGAGTATCGTTTCTACATTCTGACTGATTTTCAGTTTTACTGCGAAATTCTCTCTGAAATTAAGGTTATGTGCTCTTAATATTTTAATTAATTTATCCTAATCTCTTTCCCTATTTTGTTCGAAATAACAAGCTTAAAATACGAATTCTTCTGAAAGGGAAAATTGTTATGCAATGCCGTGGCAGAAAACGATCTAGATAAAACATTTATATGCATCTGTATTTGCATAAAAATACATATATGAGTTTTAGCTTATAAATATTGTTAAATAAGTTACCAATCTAAAGTTCTTTCAAAGTAAAAAAATCTTGAAATATTAATTCAGCAAATTTTAATTAAATGAATTCAGTCAGGATGTTTTATTAATATTTTTAACAAATGTTGAATCATCTTAAAGACACCAAAAATCCAAACGAGTCTTTTTGGATTGCGATTCATAGATCACCCGATTCAAAAAATAAAAAACTGTTGCAAAAACTTATTTTTCTTTAATAAAAGTTGCAAAAAGAAATCTCAGAATTCGAATGTTTAAACTAAATCATTTTTTTTTTCATAAAAACATTTCAATTTCCTGACTCAAACCAGTGTCTCATAATTTGAAGGAAAATTGTTTTTCGTGTAACAGAATTGAAAAACAAACTTTTGCAATTTTTCCTTCCATTTATAGAAAGCTTCCAATTCCTATGTGCTTATCACGGAAGAAAGGAGCGCACGAAAACCGTGAGAAGCTTCAATTGTTCTGAGTGGATTGGTCATCTTTATGAACCACAAGCGAAGGCTTATGGGCCTATTTCTTTGGAAATATGGGAAAAATGAAGTGGTCAACAGGTGCAAGTAGTCCGTTTCTCTTAAAAACATTTACTATGTTGAAAAGATCTGTGCAGGGTGTTGACTGCATTTCAATATATTTCTTGTTAAGGTTATTGGAAAAAAGAAAAATATTCCCCACGCATTCATTTCCGCGTTTGAGTTTGTTTTTTGGCGCAAGAGCAATAAATTTGACAGTGCTGTGCCAAACTAAGTAAAATTTCGTCAAGATAAAAGTGTGAAACTAATATGTATAAAAATTCAATGAAAAATTCAATAAAAAATTTCAGTGCTTAAAAATGTGGGTAAAAACCAACTGATTTCAAAAAAGCAAAAATGTGGGCATGTGGAGCTTTTCCAAGTTAAATAGGTAAAGCCGAATTAATTTTAAAAAATGAAAAAGCTGGGAATTAAAATTCAGATATTTCTACAATATGTGGTAGATTGACATACAGTACAATCCAGGTTAACCAAACTAAAGGTGGTAAGCCGCTTCGGATACCGATTTTATCAATTAAACATGAACATCTATTACTATTTCGTATCTAACTAAAGTATGTAATTCTGAAATATTTTGTGAGTAAAACGAATTAAGAACTCTCTTTGTATGCTACACTTATATTCTTTATTAAAATCAACCTTCCGTCCGACGCAATGCTCCTGGCATACACAGGTAAACAATATCGTAATTAATATTGTTAATACTATTAATTTTAATTTTAGCATTCTAAAAGGAATCACTGACTTTCTTGGGGAGGATTAAGAAAAAAGTGGGAATGCCGTTGCAAAAAGTCTCGCCTTCTCAATTATCTCCGTGCAGTATAGTACGGGCTTTTTGGATTTGAGGCATTCAGAGGCATTTCGGATAACCCGGGTTTCGGTTAAACCGAGTTCGGTTAACCGAGTTTTTACTGTAATGCAGTTATTGGTGCTTGTTCGCCGACTATCATATGGCGATTTATCTAGTGTGACCCTTTCAGGGTCTAGTGAGGAGCGTACCAACTTTTCTGTTCGTTTGATAAGGCCAAGGTTGCAAATGAGGTTTAACAGCGTGAAGCTTGTTTTCCGTTTCAATGTCCCACTATCTTTACATTTTGGAATAAAGGATTATTTTTATATGCTTTTTCTAGTCAGTCAAAGGGATTGTAGTATTCGTTGGAGCTGTCGCCAATTTGGCGGCCGTGTCCGCTTTCCGCAAGTATGTATCTATTATTGAGTGCAGATGTAGGCTGGCTTTCTTTTCTCTATATATTTGTTTTTAATATAATAGACAAAAAGGCCTACAATTTTTATGATAATACAAAATATGTCTCCAAAAATTTTAAATGCTTGTTTTGCACTATTCTTAATATTCAAGTACAATCTTAAAGCTACCTTTCAAGTCTTGATTTTAAATCCTACACAACGATGCATATATACAGTCAGTACATATTCGCCTCTTTTAATTATTATTAAAAAATTAATAATTAAATAATTAAATAATTTACATCTTTCTTTCTAAATTTAAAGATGGGAGCTTTCAAAAATAAATGTGAAGCTAAAAACAATGGTGTTTAAATAACTAATTTTAGCTAAAAAATTTCCTTAAAAATTAATTAATATTTTTTTTCCTTACACTCATTTGTGCAGATTTACACAATTGTTGTTGAAAAATAAAAAAAATCGCACAATGCATCGCTAATAAGCTAACATTAGTATCTTTCTCGTTAATAACTAACATTTGTTTCATTCTCAATATTCACCATCATATACAGGGTACCTAATAAAGTTCTGATCCCCCCCCTCTTCAGAATTACGATAGTTACAGCCCTAAAACTGTTGTCTGTATGTAGTAAAGTGGCAATAATCTAAGCTATGAGCCCACTTACAGCTCCACATGGTAGTAAAATTTGGAATTAGCTTTCTTATATAGAAAACAGTAAGAGATATGGGAATAAAGTAAGTTACAAAGTTGTAGAACAACATCGATGTAGAGCAAAAAGATACCTAGCTCACAATAAGGCTAAAAAGATATCACATAAAACGCACATTTCTTTGGTTCGGATTTTCAAAACTGAGATGTCCGCTCTGATCAGCACCGTTCCAGATATCACTGAGAAACATTTCACGTTGTGCAACTTTATCATGAACCACTTAGAGATCTAATATAAGTTCCTTGAAAACATAATACGGGCAGATGAAGCATGTGTTTCATCAACGCCGGAAGGATGTGTATTGTGTTTGAAAGAAAGCATCTTAAGCAAGAAGTATAAATGAACGTAATAACAAGTGAGTGATGCTTTCTTTCGCGTTCCATGACGTCACAATTTTGGAAATCGCTGGAAAACAAATGCACGTTTTATGAGTTCTAATCTCGATATCAGTTTGCACAAGATATCTTTTCTTACTAAATCGATAATTCCCAACAATTTTGCAATTGATTTTTCATCCGTATCTCGTACCGTTTTCGAAAAACGGCAACTCCTAATTTTACCACTAAGTGACGATGTAAGTGGATTCATCTCTAAGTCTCACGTAACTCATAGCCATCAAGAATTTAGTGGGCACCCTTTAAAACCCAATTATTTTCTGTATACTTCGAAGATAAAATAAATATTGAATAGTTTTCGTTTTCTTCTACTTTATACTTATGCTTTCATCATGTTTCTTTACCCTACTTCTGATCAAAATCAACAAATCGATGTACTCTATTGTTAGTATGTCAATACTATATTTTGTTTGGTAATCTTGCTGATTTGGTAAAAATTATTTTCAGCGGAATTTTCGAAGAGTATTACATTTAGATAAGGATAACATTTCAAAGCCTTTTTGGAAAGGAAACAATTAATTTCAATACAAAAACATTAATTTATGCATATATAACAATTTTACAAATTCTGTAAGACCACAATTTAAAGATCATTAAGCTATCTGATATTAACAATTGGGACAATAAAGAACATAAAAGAAGAATTTCGTTGTTTCTTAATAGATTCCAAATAATAGTTTCTCAAATACTTAAGACTGGGTATACCTGAGAATCCATTGACTGTTCTCTGAAAAGTTTCAAAGAAATATTAGATCTATATTGCATATTTTCCTTTTTTAAAATTTAAACCTTGTTAGGGGCAAAGCTTGGAAAAATAATGCAAATTGCAACACTCTTTGGCAACATAACAGGAGAAAAAAGTGTTTCAAATTTTCTGGGCTTTGTTTGCTGTTAGTTCAAATATTAGATATCTGAATTCAATAAATTGGCGCATATTTTTTTTACATTTTACAGATATTCGTATAAAGCAACGTAACTGTGTTTCCCTCTGGAGAATATTTCAATTTTAGAGTTTTAGCTCCCCTCCGTTCCATTTTTGTTCTTTTCGTTATTTAGCATATAAATTGCATCTCAACTAGAAGATCGAAAAACTTTTTGATATGTTTTCTACATTAAAGATACCGCAAGATGCTAGTAAAGAACAAAAGAAACGAATGGATTTATTTTTGAGAATTACAATTTTCCTCAGAATTTAGTTCAAATATACCAATATATATATCACATTTAATGCAAAATATTTAAAACATATAAATATTTTAATACTCAAAATTCTTTCCTGGGAATATTTTTATTCAGAACAAATATATTTCATGCGTTTCACGCGTATATTTTCTAAATACAAAGCATATTGAGAAAATTATTCATTCGTTCTTTTTTTCTTTCAGAAATCAAACACTTGTCAGATACACGATAGAACATAATACAAATAATTTGTTTCTTTCTCTTTATGGAAATAATTTCTGAGCTTTTTCCTTTACGAAAGCAAAAAAATGTCTATTCATGTCATGCAAATATTGCTTGCGTTCATGTAATACTTTAATTGATGCATGTGATACTTTAACAATATGCCTACTATATTTATAATTTTTTTTCTTCTCCACCAAAAAAATTCTATGAACGGCCTTAATATATATGTATGTGTGTGTTACGGTTAATGTGGATAATCGGCTATTATGCATAATAACCAAGTAAGTCGGTTAAAGTGGATAATTTATGACAATTTACCACATTAACCGGTTATTATGCATAATTACCAATGAAGTTTGGTCAATATGATTAATTACATTGACTTGTAATCTCATTGACCAAACTCCTTTGTTAAATGTGATTAATTAAGCAAAATTTATTATCTTTTATTTAATACAGTTAAAGGTTAGTCGCTTAAAGTTAAATCTGTTCGAAACCAAAGTATTTGTGGATTGTCTTTGCACTATCTCCTGTTTCAAATGTAGAATTTCAACCGCACTCGCGATGTCTGAGTCATCTAAAGTGATTTTTTAACTTTAAAAAACATCTTACGGCTAGAAAAACATCTTACGGAACCTAGTAGCTTCGCTAGCTCATTGAATGTAATGAATCTACGTTTTTTAATTATTCGAGTGAAGCAGGAAAAATTGTACTCGCGATGCCTGCGGGATCTGAAATAGGCACCGGGGAGATTTTTTAACTTAAAAAAACATCCTACGGCTTCGTTAGCAGCAGGAGCCGGAACCTAGTAGCTTCCCTAGCTCATTGAATGTTAGAATATTGAAGAAATTAGGGGAGAACACAGGTATATCAGAAAATGTAAAAACATTTAAAGCATTTGCCCCTAGTGGCTCCGCTACTAGCGGCTGATGTTTTTCAGAACCAGGAATAGTAAAGAATTAATAGATTTACTCAATTCTAATATTTGCAATTGGGAAGAAATACTCTAGATTTAACAAAAAAAAGACAGAATAATGCGAAGAATCAAAGAAACCACCACGCAAGTGAAGACAGAATTCTAAATGATGAATTCCAAAATATGAACAAGAGATTTCTTAAAATTCCACTCAAACGATGTTTATTAAATTCATAAATCAATAAAAAATCTGTCAATTACGTAATCGGAGAAATATTATATCCCTAAATAAATAAAAATTTTATTTAAAAATATTTAATTAAATTTTTAAATTTTGTCCAACTTTCGAGGATGTTAAGGGAGCCGAAAACTACTCCATTGAAAATAATCACATTGACCGAACTTCATAAATAATTATGCATAATAGCTGGTTAATGTGGTAAATTCTCATACATTATCCACTTTAACCGGCCTAATTGATTATTATGCATAATCACCGGTTATTATGCATAATAACTGATTATCCACATTGACCGTAACATATATATTTATTGAATTTTAAGCTTTAATTATCTGTTTTGAAGGAACAACTCCAATACAAATAATTTGTAATGTTTTCTGAAATTCTGCATTTTTATGAAATCCATTCGATCAAATAATGCTCATAATATGAGGAGTTTTAGTTGCCTTTTTAAGTCGTCGAAGAGCAGTATGCTGTAATGATTTGTTAATCCCAGTATGATTGCCTTACGAATATGTCTTAAAGAAATGAAGAAACTATTTAAAGTACAGTGCACTCCCGATTATCCGGGTTAATCACGGATCGCACGGACAATCGAAAAACACGTAGAATCCGAAAACTCCTTTTTATTAAAGAAAAAATCAACATCAGTACAAAAATATAAAAATATTTACATTTGCATGCTGTATAACATCAAACTAGGAATTTCCTTTTAACATTTAATGCTTTAAAAAATCTGTTATGCGTCTTTGCTTCTGCTGTTGTTCATCTCTTGTTGTATATCGACACATCTTTTACGAACCGCAGTAATGTCACCGTAATCAAATCCTCTTTGTTCCATATAATCTAACAAAGTTTCCACAGATTGTAGAGCAGCAGAATGAGAAATTGTATTTCCTTCATTTAGTACATCTTCTGCATCAGTACTAGCTGATTCTCCATTATCAAATAGTTGAAGGATTTCTAATTTTTGTTTAACATTTAAAACGTTTCATTTTCGCTTCACACCACTCATTTTTACCAACAAAAAATTTCACGTTACTAACTGACGATAAACAAGACGCAAAAACTAAAGGAACACGTGCGAAAGGGGGAGAAGACGAAGAAGTTAAAGAATGACGTATCAGGGAGAAGCGTGTTCGTACAAGAATGAGCCAGCAGGAAGTGGATGATTCATTTCTCGGAAAATTAGGGGTTGAACTGGCAGAGATTGCACGTGGAGGAAGAAAAAAAATCTATTCTTTAGCCTCCGCCGTCATGGCTCACTAGTTTCACGGAATGAATCTCTCGATCGAACATCAACGTCGATTTTACATGAATGATAAGCGTGAAAATGTTTCTCTTTAAATTTTTTTGTGAGTTCGGAATGAGCACGGATAATCCGCGCACGGATAATAAAGAGTATACTGTATTACCGAAAACTTTGTGTTGGATTCTTCAGATGAATAAGATAATATGTTTCAAATGAATAAGTTTGTTGAGAATATCATGTTAAATTAACAGATTCTCTACGAATAAATTAGGTAAAACACTTCAAAATTATTTTTTAATAATTTCCTGGAACATAATTAAAATGCCTGAGGTCATGTGAAATTGAAATCATCTTAAAATTTAAGTAATCTTGTCTTTCAGATATTGATTTAAAATTTCCCAATAATCAATCTACATAATTTCTTCTTCTTGAAATTGCTATTTTTTAATGTAAAAAAGCATACTACTTTACCTATTGATGAGCTAAGGCCAGATATTATCAGGCATGATATAAATATGTTTTAAAGCTGCTGCTTTGTAAGTGTTATCTACAAAATTGTTATTATACTTTTATTAATTTCATTTTAAAAATTTTTCTTATTACAGTGATACCTCGAGATACGAGTTTAATTCGTTCCGTAACCTTGCTCGTATGTCAATTTGCTCGTATCTCAAAGCAATTTTCCCCATTGAAATTATGTTAATCCGTTCCAGCCCCAAAAATGCTACCCCTAATTGTTTTTCTTACGTGTTTTTGAATAAGAAAAATGTATTTAAAAATGACAAATATTGTATAAAAACATAACAAAAGAGAATGTAACGCAAAAAAAACTGGTTTTATAAAGTGTACATACATACATTTGTATTTGTATTTTGGTCACATAAATGTAAGCCCCGTTTCGTCACAGTTGAAGACTTGCTGGGGGATGTATCCATTGGCTTCTATCAGTTCGGAAAAAGTTTTGAGATAATCCTCAGCTGCCTTCACATCCGAACTTGCTGCCTCACCATACCTGACAACGGAGTGAATGCCGGTCCTTTTTCTAAAGTTGTCAAACCAGCCTCGACTGGCTTTAAACGAGTCTTCCGATGCCTCGTCCGTGGAAGTGCGCGGGGTCTGATTCAACAAATCACCGTAAGTCGCTCGTGCCTTCTCGCATATGATGCCCTGTGTTAAGGTATCGCCTTTAAGCTGCTTCTCCGTCACCCAAACCATCAGCAGTTTCTCCATCTTTTCATGGAGAGAGCTCCGGAGCTTAGAAATTATTGTAACGCCCTTAGCTGGCGTTATATCCTTTATAGACTCCTTCTGTTTAAGCACAGTGCATATTGTTGAAGTTCCTCGTATCTCAAATGTCGCTCGTATTTCAAAACAAAACTTCGCTGCTCGACAGCGCTCGTATCTCAAATAACTCGTATGTCAGGGCACTCGTATCTCGAGGTACCACTGTATTTTTGTCAATAGCTTTCCGAAAAATTTTGTTGCAAGTAAGATACAGCCCATACAGGAATTCAGAAAATTATCACTGAAAATCATGACGTTTTAGTCTTACCTTTTATGGTTGTAACTATGTAAATAAAAAAGTTGAAGAAGATAAATTAATCTTTTCATAAATAAAATGAATTAAACTATTTTATTATGTTGTGATAATTCAAATATGTCGGATAAACACGAAATAATGAGCCTAAATTTTTCTTAAATTTGACATTAGAACTAAAACCGATGTGCATTATTTGATTCTCCGCTTATAAAATTATTGTTTTCCATCGATTATGAAAATGATGAATTAATATATAATACTCCTTCAAGTATTGAAACAATGTCATCATGAGGCAGTGAAAGTACAACTTTTAGAACTGGAGTTTCCGTACGACCACCATGACTGAGCTAACAGTTTCCTAAAACTAATAGCATCCTATCTTTTGAACGGTAGTTAATCTAGCGGGAAACTGGCTAATTTCAAATATTAATGCAAGTTAACAAAGACTATTAATGGCAGAAAATTTGAAAGAAGCTAGCGAATTTGTCCATTTGACGTAAATTACATTTTGAGATCAGCAATCGCAAATTGATGGCTGAATAAATTATAAGGAATAAAAGTTTCATTTGATACTGAGAAAGACAATATCATTCATATGCATAAGAAGACTATAAAGTATAAACCTCCTCTGCATTACAAATGTATAGTGGCGTGTAAATTAAGCTGTCAAGGTCTCTCAAATTCACGACAAATGACTTCTCTGGGGATTGTCTGGCACAAACACAGATTGACACATCACTTGACGTATTGTATTACGCCCCAATAGTGGAGCTAAACTCCGGATGATAAATTAAGTCGAATTCATTAATTCCGCATCAAGTAGTTAAATTTGGAGGTGCACTCGGCATTTATGTGCATAATGATGGTTCAAATGTTTATTGGACAAACGAACGCCATAATATTCCATATTAAAAAGTGATTTTCGGAATTAATTTTCTTATTAATCTATTAAGTAGATTCTTCATTTCAAATTGGCCAAATAAATAAAAAAACAATAAATAGAAATCCCGAAGACGGTATTTTATCTATCACCTATTCTATTTTTGAATCTGCATGCACGAAGACCTCTGATGACATCATCCACCAGATTCTTATTCCTCCTCCTTCTTTTTCATTCGTTGTTTGTTAATATTATTGTATTTTTACCTCTATCACAGTTAAAACTTCCCTTAATTCGTATTTATATCTTATTTTTCTAGGATTCTTGCAATCATGACTATTACAAGTAAACATATTAAACATTTCAAGTATCTTCAGAAAAAAACTGGTTTTATGAAAGAAGTATGACATTCATAGATACTATAAATATTCGCGAAAGAGTATGCGTTTTAAATATTTTCAATAAAAATAAAAATTATTAGTTTCTTTTTCCAGTGTTTATGACATCTATCTATCCTAAAATGAATGAACATATTTACAATAAAAACAATAAAAAGGAACTGAACATCCATTGAACTTTCTATTGGATTATTTTGAGTTAAATACCAGACCTTTCACATCAAAGTATTCATTCAGGGGATGTAATTTTTAATGTTCAAATAAAGAATATTCAATCAAATGAATAGATGAAAAATGTCTTTTGATACAAGAAAACTGTTTTTGTAAATGAATGCGTTGCCATCAAAGATAATTTTTATTCAAGATAATTTATTTACCGAAATTTGAATATTATCTCATTCATTGAATGCAAAATATGTTTTGCAATCGAGTGCCTTTGCTGGAGTTCCATGTAAAATAATCTTTAGAAAGCAAAATTAATATTTTGTAAACTTTCAATCATAATAAAGTAAATAATTTAGAAAAGAAATTTAAACAATCTTTAAACAGTGGCTGAAAAATTTCATTGTCTGATGTCATTTTCTTTGTTTTAGCATTATTTTTTCCCCAAACTAAGCAGTCTTCATTCTTTAACTCGAGATGTATCAAATAAAGGAAATAAGGAAGAAAATTTAAAAACAGTAATTCCAAAAGGCTTCAAGGGTAATTAATATATTGAGAATAAGCAGAAATGTAGAATTAGAAAGAGTCGAATAAAAAATGTTGTTCCGTTCTTTTAATTGCAATTTAAATTTTGTGTTTATTTTTCATTCATCTATCTAAGAATATCCTTGAATTTTAAAGAATTTTCACATTTTATTTCTCATTTCTAATTTTCAGAATGAAAAACAAATATTTTTTAGTATAACTACAAAGGAAAAAAGCAACTATAAAATAAATTATTTTCATTTTGAATAGCTGCAGTTTCTTTTCACAGAAAATAAGTCATCTAAGAAACCCTTAAATAACAAAAACAATTAAGGAATTAATACTTCCTCATTTATTCCCCTTCAAATAATGTTATTAAATCATTATTTAAGACTCATGAAATTACTTTCTTAAATAAATATGTACATTTTTACTATTACAAAAAAAATATGCATATTGCAATCACCAACATTTTATCGAAACACTGAATATAAAAATGCACACGCCTGTTGAATCATTTGAAATATATTTTTTTTAATTTTCTTATAAAGTCAACTCATTGTTTTTCTATATTTTTTATAAAATACTTTTCTAAGTTTATTATCAAAGAGCCAATTGAAAAAGTATGCAAATAGAATGAAAACAGTGTGATAAATGAAAGGGACAGCGATCTTAAACAGAAATATTCTCAAATTTTCCTAGAAAAATTAGTGAGTGTACTGCCTGGTGGTTGAAATTCACTGAAGACACAAAACGGAGCATGGAAACTTGGAAAAAGAGAAATGCGTGAACAAGTTTTATAATAACTTTTATGCATTTAATTTGCACACATCCTGTTCTGTACATCTGTCTTGTGTCTAGATAATTCAGACATACAAAAAAGAATGATAAAAAGTTTAATTCATAAAATTTAAGATATCCCAACAATTTTACTTATTAAGCTAGTTACTGTACTTTAGATATTTCTGTATTATCATTCTGTATTGTAATTTCTGTATTATCACCTTCTCGTTTTGGAAACGAGATCGATAGGTGGACAAAATATATTCGTTGACATAGCATATGAGAAAGCATTTTTGGGACGTATCCTTAAATTGGTATTGATTCTAATTGATAAAATCTTAATTGGTTGTGGATTAAAATCATATAATAAGGCTTTGGTCTTTGTAAGAAAGCTTTGATCAAATGTGTTCACTTATATTTTTCATGCTAGAAACCTTATATAATTGCGCGAAAGGTGATTTCGTGATTATATTTTGTTATAAGTCGATTTATGGATAATGTACCGAGGCAAATTCAAATTAATAGTTTTGATGGTTACCATTTGATTATAGCTTTCATATTACACTTGGATTTATAAAATTACCAGATAAGTGTGTAATGTATCATATCCAACTTTGTCATGAAAACAGTGCCCATTAAATTTAATATTGGTGCTTGGTTAGGAAACGTTGAAATTACCTCCTGTCTATTTAAATTTCTTCCTTTTAAAGAAAAATGGTTTTGTTTTGTCATTATCGACACTCTCTTTGCTCTAATTTTGTAACATGATGAAATCTCATATGCATAACAAATAAAGCATGTGTTATAAATTTTGTTAGCAATTTTGTGTCACATTTCATGATGCAAACTTGACAGAAATATTTGGTTGTTAAGTTGTTATAAAGATGAATGAAAAACGATCTGAATTTGAAGGACACATTTAATGGTGTGTTTAAAATATTACGCGGAACATTCATCACCAGGCCACTCCACTTTTTTTGGAACACAGCATGTCAAACCCCATTCATCAATGTAAATAACCAATGATAATTGCGAAGACAGAGGGAAAGTTTGGAAATCCAACAACGTTGGATTTCCATTCATCCCATTCAACCATAAGAGTGAAATACGATCCTTCGAGACTGGAGAAAGATCTCTCCGAAAAACTAAAATCATCCGTATGGGAAGGACAATATGGGTGGGAGTCAGGGATATTGTTTTGAAAGCAGGGAGGAGGAGTAGGGGGGATCGCAGCGACCGGTAGTGCGTTTAAGAGCCTTTGTGAATGACCCACCTAAATGAATCGGCTTGAATGGATGAAAAAAAACCGTCTTTGGTCCAAATGGTGTAGAACAGCCTTGTCGTGACTGTCCAGCTTTTGACAACCAGCGGTAGTGTTCTTCCCTCCACTTTCTCGTATACTTCTTTAATATGGCGCATTCTCTGTTTACATTTGTCGTGTAGTAAAGAAAATCGAGTATGTATCTGGAGCCTCTCCTCCCTTTAACTGACTGTGTCCAAAGTTTGAGACAAATCTACAATTTTGGTTTCAAGATCACGTGCCAGGTTTCATTTTCGAGCTAGTTGCATATTTGAGTTATCGTGTTCACATGCTCACGTACGTGCAGACAGGCAGATTTCTCTTCAACGGATTTTATCCGAAATGTGAAACGCATCTACAATTTTGGTGCAAACAGCGCGTATCAAATTTCTTTCGACAGGCGCGTTCCATTTTGAGCTATACTGTTCATGCACAGTCAGACATAATTTCAGAAATGAATTTTACTGGCTCATAAAGGTCTAAATCGTGGAGATTCATCAAAATCTAGAGGTCATTTGACAATTATAATATTTTTTCCTTCGCATACGAATGAGTATAAAAGGATAAATTCAACACTTTTAGCCTCAGATCAATCGGACTTTTTTACATTATCTTGAGCTTCGTCAATTCTATAAATATACTTAGAAGAAATGAATGTCAAGACTGAAGTTTTGATCTTATAATTCATTAATGGAATTATTTTAGTTTTGGTGATTTTCAACAGAATGTGAATCATATCGTATATTGCTGGTGAATTTAGCTTAAGTCTTTTAGCATAGATTTTATCATTATTTTATCCGCATTTTGAATGTAAGTGCCTTTTCTTTTCCAAAGAATTTTACAATTATTTTTCTTTTGCGAAAATTGTTTATTTATATTTTGAAATCCTGATGCACGCATATTGCTATTCTTCGAATGATTAAGTAGGGATAAAAATTACTAGTAAATCACAAAGAAGGATATGTAGGAACGGGTCAGAAAGGCAAATCTTAAATATCATGTAAAAAAGGCGTAAAAATATACTTTGTATTCTCATAGAGATGAAGTTCATTATTTGAATTCGTAACGGCTGTTTCTGTTTTATAAATAAACAAATTATTCGTAATTTTGGGATACTTTAATAAGTTTTCCCCAATTATTATTTTTTAAGATAAAACAATTTTAAACATTTCAGACATCATAAACCTATAATTTTTAGGATATAGAATAATTGGACGCTACGTAGAAATGAAGAATGCATAAACCTAAAAATATTTCCGGATCGATTGAGAACTTTTCAGGAAAAAATTTAATTTATTCAAATTCTGTCTATTTTCTTGTTCGGACATGAGCAAATAATTGTTTTTAAAATAAAGAAAATTAAAGATATGCAGCTAAAAATTTCTATTAGTTTCTCAGTCCCAGCATCTCAAGACCATTTTATTTAGAGCACTTTCGCACTAATTTTGTACCTACTCATTCTCTGCTAATCATTAGGGACAGTGGGTTGACAGATTTCAGCGACGCAACGACACGTTAATGAAAACCTGACAGCCTGTTGGGCATATTAAATTTGATGTTGCGTTATTTATCTTGTTGTCTACAATATTGGGAAAAGTAGTGGATAATCATCAGTCATTAGAAATAAAACGAGATAATGGAAGTAAAGGATATTTTTAAAAGCTGCAGTTTGCACAGAAGCTTATTCTTATGCATGAATGTAAAATTTCGTTTAAATTTCTGTCACAAATTTGTGTTTAAAATTATGGTAAAACTAAAGTTATAGTTATAAAAGTAGTGATAAATTATATTTTTCATACTTGATATTCATATCCCATTGTTTTTTCACTTTCTCGTAAATCTTGTTTTGTCTGTAACGATCAATATTATTGATGTTTATTCAGAATTTGCAAATTATTTTCTTTTGATATTTTTTCTATTCAGTCTAACGCTTTTTTTTCTAGTTGCTACCTTAATTTTCGTTTGATGGTCAATAAATTGTAATGTGACCTAAATTAATATTAAATTTAGTGATGGGAAATTAAACTTCTCTTTATTCAACGCATTATCACTAAATAAATATTATGTAAAAAATCATTATGACAAAGAAATACCATGCCATTGATAGATGAAATCATTTAAAATGTAAATGGTGGCTAGTTTCTTTTGGTTATTGATGCTTTTTAATCTAAATGTTTAATTAAGTAAATAATACATTTCATAAGAAGAAAGAATACAGTTTTTGAATAGCAAAAAACTACAAGGAAGCACTTCAAACTACCTACACAACTTCGAATTGCTATTGTTTTATTACTCTGCTCAAATTATTTGAAAGACTGAAAATAAGATAATGATATGGTTTTAAAATATTACTCCAGCTTTCAGGAAATATCATTGATTAGTTCATATTGCATCCAAAAATTTTTTTATCAAAGTAAGTAAATGAAACCAATAATATATTAATAAAATATTTGACATAGCAAAAGCTATAAAATAATACTCAGGAGATTATAACAATGAAACAAGCTTATTTGTAAAAATATGCTTTAACGACAAAATGTTTCCCTAAAATCATTTCCTTCTTCCATTAACGCATAATTTTCATTATGAAACAGCAGATTAAATAAAGTTGAGACCAATCTTAGTCCGGTGATTCAGAAATCAGCCCATTCTCGAATTCTGTTATTCGGAAACAATCAAACAAAAGAAACAGTCTTTCTTCGCATTTGGGATCCTTTCATGTTCGGTACTCCCTTGTGAATGCATAAAAGATCGCGTATTTCAAACAACAGTTGTACTGCAACAGCTAACTTCTGGTTCATAAAATAAATATTCACTTGAAATTATTTTATTTATCTTTTGTACCATATTTAACAACCATTTTTTTGTGAATACAAATAGGAACCTCAAATGGCTGAACAAACTAAAATCTGTATTTTCTTTACCACTCTTATTTCCCCTTGATATCGCGACAAATTTTAATTGAAGCTGAATTTTGTAACTTTTATCGCTGTTGCTTATAATTTTTTTAGTCCGTTGTTTACAATTTGTTCTCACGACTTATGATCCTCGTTGCAGTTTAGTAAATATTTAAATAAATTAAGTAAGGAATTATAGGTATTTTTTTATTCAACTTCTCACTTAGCGAACATTTTCTTTTTATTGCATGGAATAAAACTTTGAATTCAAGAAGAATTATTACTTGTTTTTATATAAAAGTATTGCCGTGCATATTATCATTTCATTTTGCGTAACATTTGATTGAAAAATTATTATGATCAAGAACAAAGCCTACTTTTATGAGGAAAAAAGTCCTACTTGACGTTGATTACTTACCATTTCAAACCAGATAGATTTTTCTGTTTCATAAAATTCTGAAAAATAATATTAAATGTAATTTTTCTCAGAAAAGGTATTTCTTTTAATTTCGAAGAGTTCCTCCTTTCAATATTCTCAATGTGTGAAAATTATGTCTGGCAATTAATAAATTATAATATTTGATAATTATTTGAAATGTCTTTTCTTCGGCTCTTCAAAAGTTTTAAATAATTTATATTGTTTGCAAAAATAATAATTATCAGTTTCTTTTTTATTAACTCTTCTTAAAAAAAATATAGTGGATTCCTTTTTATTGCTTAGCAAGCAAAAAAAAGGAATCCACTATATTAGCAAAATATATTGGAAGACTTGCCAAAACTGGTAAACTGGTTTTTTTTAACGAAGTCCTTTTGTCAGAAAATTAAGGGAATAATAAGCACCGAAAGTCCAATCCAAAGATGATAAATACGGAACATGGCATTAAAAAAAAGTCTTCCGCAAATTTTCTCGAACTTGGAACAGAAAAAATTACATGGATTCTTTATTCTTCATAATATTTTAATCAAACACTTTTATTTGATTTTATTTGTTTCATGTTTATATAGATGGAATTTTTCGATCGATTTGACCTCAAGTCCTGATGTGATAGAGGTTTAAAATTTTTTTACGTTATTTTAATATTTTCAGAACTTTATTATCAGTCAATCATTAATTAAATTAAATTTTGATTACATTCAAGTGGCGCCACCTAGTAGTGGTTTTGAGAAAAATAGATAGGTCTCAAGCATAAAAGTAGAAAATAATTAAAATGAAATTTCCTGCTGTATATTACACAAATAAAAATGTTTTTAAAAAATTTGGTTATCATTTAATTTATGAAACACTATTCCTTAATTCAATGGAAGACTATTAATTTACCATTTCTTTCGTATATTCGTGTTTTTCATATTTTCATATAATTTTCTGTAAAACTACAAGAACTGCAAGTTCAATATTTTTATTTATTACGAAGCCATAAATATAAACATTTATTTTTTCAAACAACTTTTGATGGTATATTTTTTATGTTTTTAAGGCAAATTAGAATTTTATACAAAGAAAAAGATACACATTCTAATCTATATTGAGTTGACAACTAAATAATGTATAAATATATGAAAAAGGGATAAAATCTTAAACTGGGTGTAATGTAATTTTATCAATTTAATAAATAATGCTGATAATACACTCTGATAAATAAAAACATATCAGAGTGTTAAGATTCCTTATTTTGACGGCCTTCAAGTACAATTTTTGTAAAATATACAAAAAATTTATTTACTCTATTTTCTGTGAGAGATTTTAAAACTAAATAAGAAATAATGCAGCTAAGATGGTGACTTAAAATCTTACGTAGAAGTCGGATTTTGTTTCTCTCTCTCTTGAATTCCTTTAACTTCTCCTCGTGTCTTCTTACATTTTAATAATTCTTTTAGTAGAAAAAGGTTCTTTTGTAACGATATAAAATAATATAATTTAATTATGATATCAATTATTATGAAACATTAATCAAACTCCAAACCCGAAATATCACGGGATGAAATGTCAAGCCTTATTATTATTTAAAATACTTGTTTCGCAAATGGGTTTTTTTAAATAACCAAGAAACATTCTTTATGGCAAATTAAAACAATTGCAAAATATCACGTTTTAATTTCTCAGGGGTAAGAATATACTTGGCTTTGATCTAAACCACATTTTTTTCAATATAATAATTTCTAAATTTAAAAAGGCAAACTACTTTCCTATTAATACATTTTATTTTGTCTAATAGATGATATAAAGAAATAGTCCTTAGATTAGGCATAGAAATTCTTAATTAATTCAGAATTCCGCTCATGCACATTTTTATTCAAAGTTTCTGATAATTAATATATCATATGTGAATATAAATTATGCTGTTGTAGTTTAAGAAATTCTGAAATATTTAACATGTACATAATTTAATTACATAAGCGAGTGAGCATTGTATTACTTTTCTTCATTAATGATATGAATTAACTTTAAAGCCTATAATTTTTTGCTTTTCTTATGTTACTGTTGAAGCTATATAGATTTTAGTTTCAAATTTTCTGACACAAACAGTTATAATTAACAAAATTTAACAAAGATATTAACTATAAATTAATTAGTCAAGTAGTAGTTTATTTCTGATACAAAAGAATGTTTAAATGCAGTTCTAATCCATGACACACACATGTAATGAAGGACTTTCAGCATTTTACGCTTTTGTTTCATGAATTTCAAATTTGACTTTTAAAATTCATCATTAACTTGTAAGCATATTTCAGCCATTACAAAACATATTCTGTTTAAACTTAAATTTATCAAACTTATCGTTTTTCAATAATTATTTATACCCGTGGTGTGAAACTCGCGGGCAGCATGCGGCCCACAATAATTGTTTTTGCGGCCCAGCAGCATGTAACAAACTTTTACTAAAAAATTAATACCTTAATTTTTAAAACTCCTAATTATTCATTATTATTATTAATAACGAATCACAACATTCGCCAACCTGGTTGCGTTACATCGAAGCACCTATTTCTCCACCACTAACATCGAATATTTTATTAGCCGATAATAAAATAATACCTATAGTGTTTCGAAGAAAAAAATTTCTTTATTTTCTTCGATTCTCTCCGTACTCATAGAATCAGTATCTAACCATAAGCAAACCAGTGCCCTTCAGAGTTGAAGGCAAAATTCAGTGAATTTGGGTACACCTGAATTTTACAAATATTTGCTATCCGGGTTTAAAAATATTCGAAAAATGGCATTTGAAATTATTTCTATGTTCTAAAGTAATAATTGGTGCGAGCAATTATTTTCTCTTTTGAAAGGGAATTAGTCTCTTGTAAGATCCAAAATTGCTGATATTCTTTTTGGGTCAGTTTTTTAGGTAACCACTGCGCCAAAATTTCCTCCGAAGTCGGAAAGATTTTAGCAGAAAAGAGTTGCCATGTGTCAGAAATAAAATATTAAATTATTATTTTACTGCATTTTCGAAATAAACCTTTTTGCGGCCCACGTAAACTTCGACCTTGTTTATTTGGTCTGGGTTAGTATTTGAGTTTGACACCTCTGATCTATACGAAAACATTTCTTACAAGCTTGAAATAAAAATTTTCCTATCTCTTCGATATTTCAAATAGCCATAATCTTGTTGATATAAGGTAAATAACTGTTTCTGTGAACAGGCTGACCACAAGTAAGAAAGGTGCCATCTTGTGCTGTGAACTATGACGAATCAGTCTGAGTTGAAACACGAACCAGCACGTATCCAAACCTCCGAATCTAAAACTTTGTTAATGATTAATTGATCATTGTTTGTTTCTTTTAAGTGTTCTGCGATTGTGTTGTGTAGAAGTCTAATGTTAAATTCAATGATTATAATTATTTCTAAGGAGCTAGTTGTTTTCATATCAGCCTATTGTTTATTCCTACGTTTGCTTGAAAAAAATGTGGCGTTGTCCTTTTTCTTCATTAAGAAAGTGTTATCCTCAACTTTTATCCAAAATATATAAATGTATATTTTATCATAAGCCAAATTTCTGATTAATATTTCGCAGGGCTTAAGATTTTTTTGTTTGCTTTAGTAAAATCGATATTTTATTGCTTGACGAATAATACTTTGAATACCCATTCGTTGAGAGTTTCAGAAGTGCGCTTTTGAAAAATAAAATAAACTAAACTAAACTTATTCAAAAAGAAAGAAATATGCTATTGACATAGACCTCTTTAAAAAAACAGAAGTACAGACATCGTGCTTTAAACATAGATAAAAGATTAAAATAGCTTTTAGCATATCTCCCTCTTCATAGCAATGGGGAATTCATCTTCAAAATATCCTTACATCTGTCTTCCCTGAAATATTTTTTTATTTCTTTTTCAGGATTCATAATCTCGTCGCAGAAAAATAAAGATGATGTTTTTTCCATCACATTTATTCGTGCAAGAAAACACATGGGAAAATATGAATAATAGGATAGTACCATATGAAGTAGCAAACATGTGTTAAGAAAAGTATTTTCTTCTCAAGGGATGCTTCTGAATTCAATCTTTTTTTTTTATTGAAGTATAACAAAAATAATGCAGCTTGTTTTTTTTTCACAAAAGTAGTGAAAAATTTCATAAAATTATATGGATGAAAAATATACTTACTTTCATAGAAAATGCCATGTCTATTGAGATCAAATAGCAAAATATTGCTCAAATGCATGTAAATAAATCCTCAATCATTTTAATATGGGTAAAAAATTTAATAGTTGAAAGAATAAACGGAATAATCGATAATATGTAACTAATTATACATTCAGAAATCAAACAATATTATTTATTGTCTAAAATAAATATTTAGATTTAAATTAAACATTACATCCATTGGAATTTTGCATATTTGATATTTTTTCAAAATATAGCCCAATAAATTTCAAAATCATGTATCGTCATGTATGCCATGAAATTGTTTTGTTCTGCCTGCATTTTGTGTAAATAGACAAACTGATTCATAAAAGATACCCTAAACTTTAAGATGTGGTGGTATGTACCAAACCAATCATTTACCATCATTGTTTATCGGGTCAGAAATGACATTTAAAGGCATAAAGGAACACTTATTGGTGAAAATGATGATTGGAAGGGAAAATCGAAGAAAGAATAAGAAATTATGAAATGAAATTTAACGAGTATAAATACAATAATGGACTTTAAAAAACGGCCGCCGAAGTGAATGCACGTTTCACAGAGATGATGGAGAGATTGGCGAACTCTCTAGAACAGTCTGGGCGTATCGAGCACTTCTGACAGCAACCAGAATTCTGACAATGAGTTTCTCTTCATATTGAAGGGGTGTGTCATAAATTAATCTTTTTCTGTCAAGACACAACAAATCCGCTGATCGTCGGAGCCAAACTATATTACTACCTTGTTCAATCCCTAGACCTAGGAAAGTGATATCTAGATAGTTTCTTACATTTCACTCAAAATGGGCTAATAGTCCACAATAAACGTCTAAGGAGGTCTGATGGAACAACTTCTAGCTATATCGTCAAGATCATGTGCAAGGAAAATCGGAAGCTGTCAATAACCGCTGCATGTTGAAAGCAATGAGACTCGGTACATTCTAAGTTGTGAAGATTTATATAAGATTTCTTACCTTAAAGAAATCTGAAAGCATGCTTTTCTTTTTCATCCGAAAAATAACTACCATAATTACCCTTTAAAGTCTGAGGAGAGGCCTATTCTGAACCAGTAAGCGGCCTACAACGCCTTTGCTTTTCATTTCCAATTCGGCAACATCTGACGAAAAATTTTGGTTTTAGTTTCATACCACATTTTTGAGTTTGACCCATCTTTATTGCATCACCTCATATATAACCATTATTAGGAAGTAGAATCTCAATGCAATCAAAATTATCTTTTTCTATTTTGGTTATCAGACAGATTGCAATTGAAAAGTATGGATTGTTTTTTAGCCATATGTTAGTTTAAGACAAATTATTGTAAAACCATTCGCTCTTCCATAATAGATCAAATATAGCACAAATAATATCTCATTCTGTAGGGTTATTACATTTGATGCAACTAGTTCGTTTTTATCACATAAATTAATTGGACACAGTTATGTAATCAAGAAATAATTACCATTTTATTGATCTCAGATTCACAGCTGTAGATTGCACCTGAGTGAGTGTAATTTGTTATGCAACATTAATAAAACTCATATTCGTTGCATAATAATCTATTTTGGAAATTCGCAATTTTCTTTTTCCGCAATGTTTTTTCTTTATAACAATTATATCTCTAAAAGAATATTTTGGAGATGGTACCCAATAACTGAGTCCAATTATCTTTATGCAGGTCGTGTTACTGAAGAGAGAAAAAAACGGACTTCAGTGCTGATATTATTTATGCTATTCTTTATGCTTAGAATACTTAGAGCTTATATACTTATATTGTTTATTTAATTACTAGCCGCCTTCGGCGACCAGACTGTTTGCCGGAAATATAATTTCAATTGAATCCCTTATGCATAATTTGATTTTCATGGATCTCTTAACAAAATCATTTTAGATTTCAAATTGAGGTAGATATTTAGCCCGTATCCCGTATTTAGCGTATGAATCTGTTCTGTTCGTTCTCTGTATGAACGTCCGTAATGGAGTCAAGTAACTGTCTGTGTCATGTAACATCTAATTGCACGTTGTCAGCATCAACTTCACTCTCTTATTCCTCTTGCAAAATATGTATTTAATTTCAACATTAAAATGACGCGGCACATTTTACTTCCAGCAACATGTTAGATGAATTAAAATATGCTGATTAAACGAATTAAAACATCTTTCAGTGAACTGGGTGCATTTCATAAAATACCAACTATCTTAATATAGTATTAAACATTGAAATTACCTTAGCTTTCTAATAGATAGCTTTATAATGGATGAGAAACATGCAAATAAATAGTTGTTTAAGCAATGAAAACTTTTTGAATTTCATTGCAACAGTATTGTTGTAAATTATACCTAAAAATATTTTTAAAAATGTATTAAAATTAGAGAAAAATTTGATTGGCAATTTAATTGATATCAATGAAAATATTATTTTTTAAATTCTTACATGGTGTAAAAATTATTTTTGTGTTGTAATATCTTAGGAAGTTATCAAGGAAAAAGCCAAAACTTCGCTTAATTTTTAATTAATTAAACAATTTTAAAAATAGCTCCGAAGTACACATTCCCAAACTCCAAAGTTTGTGCCTACTAAATTTGGTAGGGCTAGGGTCAGTGGTCAGCCTGTACAGCGCCAACACACACACACACACACAGACACACTTTCTCCTTTATTATTCGTAGAGATATTAATTCAACAAACAATTGACAAGAATTTATAATTTAGATATATTGTATTTCTGTCATAAGCCTTAATAATAGACGCATTATTGTTTAAAAATTATCATTACGGCTTTTTTATTTAAATGCATATATTTAATGAACGCAAGTATTTTCTCTTCGACATTCTCTTATACTTCTTATATATGGCGCGTTTAGTCGTAGACTGAAGAGTATCAAATCTGAATTTTGTAACAGTGTCTCTTCCCGTCGATAAGATTTGTTCCAAAATTTAATGCAGAGCGCAATTTTGATGTACAAACCTCATACTAAATTTCTTTCCTCTAGTTCGTTTTAGTTTTGAGTTGCCTATAAAGATTTAGGGGTCTATTCTGGTACCCCCGGCTGGGGGGGGTGACGTCACATTTTCCGTTGTTAACGACCGGAAAAATTGACGCCCCCCACCCCAACCGGGGGTACCAGAATAGACCCCTTAGAGTTTTGATTTAAAGACCACTTGTGAAGATTTATTTATCTATGTTTCATTTTTGAGTTGTGTTTATTTATACACACACACAATTTTTCCGTCTAAAGATGTGACCCACAATTGTGTACGGATCTACAAGTTCGTGTTATGACTACATATCAAATTTACCGCATCTATCTCTTTCCTTTTTTGAGTTATTGTGTTTGTTCACGTACTCAAAGACAGAAGGACAAGATTAGTTCCAAAAATGTTTTTTTTTTCCTAACTCAAGAAGGTCTAAAACCTGGATATTTAATCCTTTGCGCAACGCACTACCCTTTAAAGTTTAAATTAAGACAAAAAAATGTAGGCAGTCTATTTAGTCCTAAAGGAGTACTCAGATGAAATTTCGTCAAGATTGCACACACCGTTATGATTCTCTGAGTGTTCCATGAGCGGGAACACTGCGCCACTAAAGCTCTGAAAAGTGCGACTAAGCTAGTATTACGGTGAAACGCGAAAAAGAGTAAAAGCTTTTGAATGTAATGAAAAACACTGTATTATACCTGTGTAGCAGATTTAACATGACCCAGAGTACACCACAAGGAGGCCTGCTACTCTACAGCCCCTCCCCAGAAAAAAAAACTTGGTTATATATGATTTTCTAAGAGTAAATGAGATACATATTTACAGTTCTACGAAAATATTTACAAATTCATCTATTTCTTAGCTTCATGAAAGCTATAATATATAATCAAAAAATATCTACATAATTATATAAAATAAACGGTAGCGAAACTCAAAATCGATAGCAAAAAAATCGCCCAGCTCTAAATAAAGATGATTCGAGCTACTGATAAAATCCCCATAAAATTCCAGAGACCCACAATGGGGAAAGTCGTTTCAAAGAAATCCAACCCTCCCCCGCAATATTCCTTGGCTTGAGTTCATTTCCACCAAAAAAGAGAAAAACAAAACGTAAACACATATGTTCTCTCTTGTCATAGCGTTCTACCGCGTAATATGGAAAACGCTAGAGGCGCAGTATTGCAGCTCATGGAACACCCCATTTTATTCAACAGTTATACGCATGCGTTCTGTATAAAAAATTTTAAATAATATAAAATAAATAATTTGAAGTACAGGCAACAATATAACATAGAAATTTTTTTCGAGCATTTTTTTATCTCAAAAAATTAGACAAAATCCCTTCGAAATACAGGGATTTAAATAATGCATCACAGCTGATGATTATGGATCGACTTGTGCATTGTTGCCGTCTTTGCTTAAAAAAAAAAAGTTAAAAGTGGATGATATACCTATTTTTTTCCATTTATAGTTGAATTTAACGGTTTGAGAAGCGAGTCAAGCTGAGTGTTCCATACACTGGAACACCGAGCAACAAAGGGTTAACAAACTCTCAAGGTGAAACTTTTTTGCCGATTGTAATAATTTTTCCTTGTATGCTTCGTATTCGAGAAAGTAAAAAATTAGAATTATTCAAAATATTTCTGACAAATTAATTAGAAACTGGCTAAGAAAACATAATTAAAAATTACTTTTGCTCAATTAATCAAGTAATGAATCATTATTCAGTTATACAATAAAATTCAAAATATCTAAGATAAAAAGGAATGTCATCTCTTATAACATTTTCTGCTCAGATAAAATAGATGCTTTTAACAGCAATAAATCTGCGGACTAACATCCATTTTTAAAGAATTAAAACTTTGTAATTCAGCAGAAAAATCACTTGCTATCTTTTTTTCTGAACATAATTGGCTTTTTATTTATTAAGAAAAAAATTTTGCAGAATTTTCCATGTTTCAGTAGATGTTTCCAAATAATGAATTTCTTGGGTTATTATAATTAGATATAAATCAAACTTTTACACTGTTGTTGAAAATTTGGCAAAATAAATACCATGAACGATGTTTCCTAAATTAAATATTATCTTCATAAAAATAATGTAATTTTCATAATATCTTTATTCAATCATAACAAATTAATTTAAAGTTGTATAAAATCTCAAGAGATGGCAGGCATTATTTGAATATAATTAAATCATCTTCTTAGAATTTTATTTTCTTGTTATTCAAATTCTTCAAACAATTAAAATAAAAAAGAAGATAATTAAGATTTTTCTGCTGCATTAATGCAGATTTAATAGATTTAATCATAAAATTTAAATGACAAATTAATCATTTTGTTTTCGTCACATTATATTTGTTTACAGAAAACATAACATCCTTTCTAAAAATATACTTTTGGAACACATATTTGCAAACCTAAATTTTCAATAACGTTTTTACGTATGTTTTGTGCAATTATAGTATAAAATCATCGTATAGAATTGCTTCAAAATAATTCGAGAAATTCTTACAAATCTTTTTAGTTTTCGGGATTTATATTTAGCTTATCAATAAATAATTTTTTGAATAAACAATGTCATTACAGGTTTCTCTTGATTACTTTGTTATATTACGAAGATAATTTTACAATATCACCAACACTCTAAACATAAGAAAAAATTATACTTTTTCTCTTATTTTTTAAAAATAACGAAAATGCAATTTATTTCCAATTACTCATTCGTCTCGACTAATTATTTTTTCAGAATATGTCGATTCAAATTATTTAATTAAAAGCGAATTAATTTTCTATAATAACTGTGTTGTATTTGTATTATTTCAACTATATGAGGAATATTTTAACTTATTTCTTAACCTAATACATATTTTGAATTAACTTTGATAATGAAACCTAAGACTCAAAATATTTCCTTTTCTATTTGTATGCTTAAAAATATTATCATTCATATTATCAGGAATTTGCAAAATACTGTCATTTTTACTTCATAGACAGTATTGTCAAGACTTCAAAAATTCAGCTCTACTTTCCCAAAAACCAGCTCTTAATGCTTTGCAAATTTTCCAAACACGCATGTAATAATACATTGACAGAAGAAACACACAATGAATCCGAGTCTTTCCATTTTAGTTTTCAGTTAAAGGGCAGCGATATTTACAATCCTCTATTCGAAGATTAATACTGATTGATGCACTCGCAGGAGCAAACGTATGTCGTCCAGCTCACACTTTTGACTCCAACACAGAGAAACGTGCTTCATTAAATTTGGACAAAGAAGCAGCAGTCTTCGCGGACCGACCAACCCTTTCACTCCCTTGCCAGTAATTGGCATTGTCCACAGATTGCGCTTAAAGAAAGCAAGCCATCCGGTTCGTTATCAATCGGTGTTACCATAGAAACTGAAAGCACGTCTTTAGGTTTAGGATTGCTGATTGCGAAGAACACAAAGTGCTTCAGGCTAGCGTCAATAGGAAGGCAAATAAGCCGGCACAACTTCCGATTCATCTTCATTTTGCGCGGGCTCAGAGGATCTATGAATTATTCTTCATCATCCGCCGGAAGCTGACTTATTTACAGACAAACATTGGTTATTCTTAGGTATTAGGGCTGAAGTATCCGATTTCAATTATGTAAGGTAAAGAAGCGCTGCTGAAACACGCGGTTGAAATAGTTTTATTTGGAAAACAAAAGAACTGTTCGTACAATTATTTTTTTCAATAAAATTAATTTCAATTTAAGTGGTTTATTTTTAAACAATTGAAAATAGCTGAGTATCATTAAATAAAAATTTGTTTCGAGGCAAAATAAAAGTACCTTGAGATAAAAGATTGACTTCATCAAGAACAAATTAGCAATAAACATTACGGTAGCAATCATTTAAATTTCCCGATTTAAATATATTGTAATAAATTGAGTGCATCAGTAGGGTCATTTAGATATAAAAGTTTCAAGAAAACACTGTGTTTCTAAAGATGTATTCAGAGTTGAAAAATTTTAGCATTTAACAAATTTTAAGTGGATTGTTATAACCAAAATTTATCAATCCATGCATAAGATGCAAAAGAAATGTACACTTAAATCTCTACTAATAATAAAAGAAAATATGTGTCTGTGTGTTGACGCTCTACAGAGCAGACCGCTGGACCTAAAGATACGAAATTTGGGACAAAAATACTTTGGAGGGTGGGAATGTGCACCTCGGAGCCCTTTTTTCAAATTTTAATTAATTAAAAATTAAGTGAAATTTTAACGTATTTCCTTTATAAATTCCGAAAATATAAAACCACGAATATCATTTTTACGCCATCCGAAAGTGCAAAAAATTAGCTTCTCAATCATATCAATTAAGTTTCCGTGAAATATTTTCTCTAATTTTAAAAATTTTTTTAAAAATATCTTTAGGAATAACTTACAACAATACTTTTCGTTGTTGCAATGCAATTCAAACCGTTTTCATTGCTTAAACAAATATTTAATTGCTTGCTTCTCTTTCATTGTTGAAAACTGAGTTAATATCCTAATACATTTTGCTTTCATATTTAATTTCATCAAATTTTTGTGCCACCGATATAAAATGTGTTGAGCCCTTTTAGTGTTGAAACCAAACGCATATTTTGCAAAAGGAATAAGAAACTGATGTTGGCGCAGACTACTTGCAGTTAGACGTTAGATAGCACGGACAGTCACTTGCCTCTTTAGGGAACTTTCATGTAGACATTGAACACAACATATGTAAGGCAACTGAAAGAACACGGGTTAAATGTCTATCACGATTTGAAGTTTAAAATTACTTTGATCAGGGAACCATGAATATAAAATGATGCAAGATTCAATTGAAATTATATTCCTGGCGATGAAACTGGTCGCCGAAGGCGGCTAGTCAATAATATGATAGCAGTAGGTTAAAGATAGAGTTAAAAATTATCATTTCTATATTTAAGTAGGTGTATTTCGGCAACTTTTCAAATTATACTGATTAAGACATATCGTAGAGCACCGTGAACATTTCTCAATTTGATATCTCATCGAAAATTGAACTTTCTGTTTATGTGATGGTCTGATAAAAATTATAACGTTGTTGATTTAAAATGATAACTCAAGATAAAAATTTATTCACTCTTAAATATGTCAATCAGTTTGAGTCAATATCCTTCTATAATGCTAGATCTTATAAAATGTGAAGGAAAAAATATATAGTGTTAAGTATCTACTTTTCCTTGTGTATTGATTGTATTGACTTAAGTTCTCACGTCATACTCTAACATGAGCAATTCTAGAGGTCTCTTAGTGCATTACGCATTTTTTTTAATATTTTTTTCTGGATTCTAAGGAAGTGCTTGAAAAATAGTAAGGCCCAAATATTTTTCGCTCAGGCCATAGTGGATGATCATATTGCAATCTAGTAAGTGCACTGACCAGAAGAGGGTGACTCCTCTATCTTTGACTGAACCATGTAATTACTTATCTCCAACAAAAAGACTATCTTTGATTGAACCAACTAATTACTTATCTCCAATTGAGATATCAGAGTCTTGTGGAATCGGTTACTAAAGGCGTAATAGGTTGTAGTAAATGGTCGCACAGCTCTCATCGTTACTTGAAAGATCAAGGAATGCTTACTGAAAGTTCGAAATGAAGGCAGATTGAAAGAAACTACATTTGTCATCATATTTTTATATACATCATTGGGTAAATTAATTTAAAATATATGAAGCAACTCGAACAACGATGCAAGATTTTCTGCAAAACTAATCCTATTTTAGGCTCGTTGAGTCATTTTTCTCTTTGTTTGATCTTTATATTTCTCATATTCCTTTAACTGCAGTATCTGCAGAGTTTCTGCTATTTCTTATACTGTTTGTTTGGATTTTGTCGATATAAAATCACATCATTAATTAATCTTGCATTTGTAATTAGCATTTGCTTACTTTTTCTGTTTATTATTACCAAGGCTGTTCTGTTATTTTAATTTTTTACAGAAAATATTTTTCTAAATAAATTATAAGTTGTAGTAGCGAAATATACTTAAAAATTTTAAAGACTTTTGTTCTCAACACTTACGCATAATGACATAATTCTTAATGTATACATTTTATGCCGTATTTACTTTTATGAATTTACAAAATTTAATGCAACAATCTATCCTTCTTAAAAATACGAAAACTTTCTCGTATTGTCTTAATTTCCAACTCAATTCGGCGAATAAAATAAGTTAATCATAACCTTTAAAATATGAAGAAGAAAAATAATGTAATGTTCATCTAAGAGTTTAACTCAAATTCTAAAGAACGATCGTTCTTCCGGATATTCTGGTACATTTATCTTTAGCAACAGGATAATTTTTTAAAAAATATATTTGGAATTCAACTGAAACAAATAAAGTGATCTTCCCACAACAAAAATAAAGAGAGTAAAGATATCACGCAAAGTGTTGTTTCGCGTCGGGAAGAAAAATATCGTTCATTTTTTGAGTTGTTTATTTTTCTGTGTGACAAGAAGATTAAGTAACAGCCGCGGTTTCGTGAGGTGGCATGGAATGAATTTCAAAAAGATAAAGCGGTTTTTTTTGGTTTCTCATACTTTTGAAAAAACACGAGAATTTTATCTACAAATTCTAATATCGACAAAATGATGTTTTTATGCAAAATTTGTTAACACAGAATTTATAAGAGTTTAAATCCTCAAAAATGATATTAAACTTTATATCTTTGAATTAATAATTCGAATTTAAGGTATCCGAACACGTTGAAAAGTCGATTTTCGGCCAAAATTATCATTTTTTTAATTTTTGATGTTTTGGATAGTTCATTCATTTACCTTTCTAAAACATATTTGCTCTTGTCGGTACGTTAATTAGAAGATGAGATATTAATTGTTTTATAACAAACCGAAAACCGGAAGTGGGCGTTTAATTAACCGGAAGTTGTCATTTAAAGGGACAGAAACCTGTCAAACATTCTTTTAAACTGCATTTTTTTAAAGTTAATATGATGTTAGTATATTTTTAGGAAATTTTTTTAAAGTTTAGATACTTAATTTAAGCGCGTGGCAAAACTAAAATTTGATTTTTCTCAAAACTAGATGTTATGCATATTTTTCAAACTTCAAACATGATAACTCAAGATATTATCATTCGATTGTTCTAAAATTTTGTGAACACTTTCTACAAATGTGTCTCTAGTGAATGTACTATAATAATGCATATTGTAACAATATTTTTTAATTATGGTCTTTTATTTGAAAAATGACATAAAAAACTTGCTGAAAATCTTATAATGATTATTCGATTAGCTCTAAAATTTTTATTTATCCAAAGAATGTTAAGATTCTAGTACAAGCACTAGTCCATTGTATGTAGTTTATTTTAGTATCAGTTTTATTTGAATTATTACAAAAGTTTGACCTCTAGCATGTTTGAAGTTTTGGGGAATTTCCTCTAAAAAGCAGCAGAAATTCAATATTTTATTTTATACTCAAAAATCGTACTCTAATATTAATCTTTATTAAATTCGAATCTAAAAAACATATTTTGTTGTTTCTATTTCACAATTTTTAGAAAAAATGCTCCGAACGTGTTCGGATTCGTTTTGATTGATATACTATTAGGGTGTAAGGGGGAAGAGTGCCTTAAAGTTATTTACATTCTTTAGAATTCTCCATCCAGCTCACATACGAGCCTGGCTGCAACTATTGATTTTAATTATTACGAGGTCAAGAACCCATTTTAGAGAGTAGTTATGCTGTCAAAAATGTTAGGGCTGAAATCTAATCCAGCTGTGAATTAGGATTAAAAAATCTAATTACAGTAGAAAGATACAAATACCAATTAAGGGAGTTTTAATTGTGAAAGAGTTTAAAATACAAAAATAATAACAAACAACGATGAGGAGTAAGAATCCGGCGGATGACGTCATCAGAGGCCATTCATCCATGCAGATTCAAAACCAGAATAGGTTTTTCTGTAGAGGAAAAAGACTTTAAGGTCTGAATTTAATATGAATTTTCCTCTAAGGCTTGAACCTACCCCGGAATAGATTGGAAAGAAAAACATTTATCCACAAAGATTACAGTAGACCTTGGCTAATTTGCAAGTTTTTCATTCGAATTCGAAGGCAATACGAATTTTTTCTCTGGTGCCTTGAGTTTCTTCTTACAATAATGTTAAAATAACGCCTATCAATTGGAATTTATTTTGGTTAATTCTAAGACAAAGCTACAAATTTTAAGACATTATATTTACTTCTAAATGGTTTTCGCCGGCTCAATTCGTCAGCACCTAGTGTTCCTCTGTGCTCGTGGGTGAATAATTTTCTAAGACTCTTATATTCAATCGGAGCACTTTATTGCTGCGAAATATATTCAATCACAAAAGAAATTAAAGCTTTCACACTTTAAAAAAAGAATGATTTCAATTGTACAGTGCATTTTGATGCTTTATTGTACAATTGTCGCATTCAAAATGCTTTATGTCGTTTTTTTAAATTAAATTTAGTTATTTATTGAAATTATTATTATTAAAATTATAATTTTCATCATAATCATCATTTTATTTATTTAAATTACTTATTGTTTATTTATTAATTGTGTATTATTTATTTTAAAACGGTTAAATATTAAAAATAAATCGTTAATTTCATTTTTAGTTTCAAAATTGTCGTTTTCTCTTGCTGCACTCATTTTTAGATAAATAAAAATCCAAATTTTTGGATAAATCTAATTCTTACGCAGTCCCGTCAGCTTTGAATGAGCCCAGTTTTACTGTATCAGCTAATACATCCCCATGAATTCCTTGATGATTCCTGTTTACATTTTTTGTACTTCTCATTTACATTTTCGCTTAAACGATCTACTCACTGGGAAGGACCTAACCGATATTTAATAATTCCATCATTATTTTTTATTCATCTCCAACATGAAAGTCAATTTAGTTAGGAAATGTTACGACTTAAATCCTTTATTAAATAATTAATAAACCTTAAAATTAAGTACAAGAATCGGTTTCATAGCGGATCAAAAGCAAACGTGAATTTTCGATATCGAGCCCTTTTGTTCTACCGTAATATTTCATTTTCTATCTCCCACTCTCCTCATATATATTTACTTGACAAAACTTTAGTCAAGACTTTTCAAGGCTTTTGCATATTATTAAGAGGATTACATAATGATTATGCATTGCTATATTTACATATGGATTACACATATACATACCTCCTGTCAAACAAGATATACATATGTATAATTTTCTTAGTCTACCTATGAAGAACCCTATCAAATATAATCTTTATATGATCGAGCACTATTCGATGAACTTATTAGATCTTTTCATTTTCTTCAGTGTGTTCTTATTGTTCTTCAAGGTTTCAAAGATGACTCTCTGGATCTTCGTCATGTCTTCTTTCCTCATCTGCACAACCCTGGCCTCTCACAGCGGCTACTCAGAGTACGACTCCCCCAAACTAGGACAGAACTCGGGGGCCCATAAAGGCAGCTTCAGCGATTCCCGCTGGACCGCATCAGAGGACGAGCGAAGCAATTACCCTTTTGGCCAGGAGGGACCCCTCACCCGAGGGACCGTCTTGGATCTCAACGACTGGCCAGAAAACGAAGCCGTGTCGTTCTCTCGACAAATATTTGGAGGAAAGTCCGCAGGTGAGTGCTGAAACACCGGAACTTATCCGACTTGCCTTTCAGCTGTCCAATTGTTGTCCGGCGTCATCCATGTTCTTCTATTCCCAGTGGAATGCTTGGGTATAAAGGAATTCATCCTGCTGGTATCGAAGAAGGGTTTGTAGAGATAAAAAACTAATCGATGTTGTGATTTTTCTAGTGATATATTAAATGGATATCATCTAAAAACCAAGCAAGTTTCGACGGAAAATTTTATGATCTTTGATTCAGAAAGAAAAGACCGTTTCGACTGCAGAACATATATTGTGTTCAGGTTTTATTGAAGAATCTTTCGATTCTCTAAACATTTTTCAATCTCGATGTAGGTTTTTAATTCAAATATATTAACTTGATTATATCAATGTTTTTTCTTTGCGTCTTTGAGTTTCATTAGCAATTATTATAATTATTGTAAGAATATTTTCTATTCCTCAACAAATTAACCCATTTTAGTCTTTTCAAATGTCATTTTTGTTCTGAAATTTTACATACCGCTAAGATCCTAAAATTATCAGCATTACTTTCCAATTCTTAGGAGTAAGTTTTTGCTTTCATTTTTATTATTGACTTACTAATGTCTTGGCATTTGGCAAAATTTAAACTTCCCATTTTATAGATTATGGTTTGCTATTTAATCTATCTTGCTATCATTCTTTGGATTTTATGAAGCATTGTGTTCAATATCTTTCCTGAATATCGTTCTCTTTGGCACCCAATAAATTTATCTATATATTAATAAGTGAAGGAAAAACTTTGTACCCCTTTTTAAACACATTGCACGCACGGAGGAGTGTGAGATTTGACATAGTTAAACTTCATATGACGAAGGAGTGCAGAAAGATAAAATTACGTTCACGCAAACTGTAAAAAATTAGCGGAGTAAATGCGGAGTGGATAATTTGTAATTGCTTTAATCCCCCCGCAGTGAAATCCACTCCAAGAGGGAGTTCATTTAGATTATTTATTTAAAAAAATCTTCGGAGTGAAATACAAAATGCGGATGGTTTAAATCTATTAATGTCAAACACATATTAGTCGGTGGTAGTAAATAAAACATTCAGTTCATACTGAATGTTAAACACATGAAAGTCTGTGGTCAATAGTCCGACAACATTTATTTTTTTAACCTCCCGGTTTTTTTGTTTCAATAAAAAATATATAAAAAAAATACGAAGCACGTATTCTTTATTTCATTTTTTATATTAATTTTTTATTTAAATTTTATATAATTTGAAAAAGATAGGCAAATTAACTGTGTAGCCTTGGCGAAACCTGGCCAGTATAGCAATAAAAAAAACCAAGGAAATGTCAAAAAACGCGTTATTGTTTTTTTTAAATATGACTTAGCCAAGCTCATTTTTCCTATCGTTCGTATTTTTCAAATAATTCGAAAATTAATGAATAATGACGCATTTGTACACGCTCGCAGCTGACGTAATAGAACAAAATTAGAGGTATGCTCTTTGACAAAAGAACCTCAATAATGCTCAAACTTAAAAATTTACTGAATTACGGCCGAATTTCGATCGCTGGGCGACCTCTAGTTCACATAAATATTCAACCTTTATTTTGTTCCAGAGTTTTATTTTCTTCATTCTACAAGCAGGCAAATAACCATCAAATTTATTATTCAATGACACTTTTTCTTCCACCGCAGGTTTTAATTAAACAAGTGGTTTCTGTATAAATTTATTTTTTTAGTTGCTTATTCATTATTTTCATTATTTTTGCCTAGTTGGTGATAACTAGCAAAAAAGTAATGGAATGAAGTAGCCAAATATTCTAGATACATTATTTTAAAGTTTTTAAAAAACTTAACATTTACAATAATTTCGTAAATAGGAGCTCTATCATAATTGTAATTTTTCTCTCTTGGATGTGTGTAATTCACACAAAAATTAATGAGATTCGGTAACATTTAAAATGAATTAGCTTTAAAATGTAGTCATGTTATTTTAATTGTGATATCAAAATTAGAATAGTTACTCAAAGCAGTCATCAGAAGTGAAAAAAGAGAGACAGTTTTATCAAAAGTCTTCATTAAACTCTGTCTTTCAAAACACTAATCATAATTTCTTATATTTCTAAGCATAGCTGGTAACTGCAGTACATGAATAACTTATTTTGACTGGGTTCTTATTCTTATAAACTTATTCTTTATTATGAGTCTTTCGAAATAGTATAAGGATTTTTTTTAAATTTCATTTCGGTTTTTTAACACAAATACTCTAATATCATTAAAGGAATATTAGTTATAATGTCATATTTTAAATTTAAATATTTGGCATAAATTAAAAGTGTCGTTTTGTTATTGACGACTCTTCGTTACTGCATTCCTAATTAAAAATAAGATGGTCCATCATCGTCTAATGGCAAATGGGCCCTTCACAGCAATCCTGGACAGAAAAAGGATGGTTTGCATTAAAAGCTTAACATCTCTTTATCCATCCATCTCACAAGGAACAACCACAGAAAGGACTGCCTTTTCTGTGTCTAACGAACTAAACAATTAACCTTAATTAAATATTAGATTTTGCTACAACTTGATACATTTTGAACTTTGTGCTCATAACCGAACTGTTACAGTAGACAACTGACCTGATTATAGCAAGAAACCTGCAATAACAAAACTCGAACTTATCAGATTAATACGATTTTAAAAATTACTTACTATCCATTTTGCTTTTATTTTTAATGCTACTTTGACTTCTAGACCTGGCTACAGCTACAAGAAATCTGAATTCGAACATCAGGCTTCAAACTAATGTAGTTTACTCTCAAAATTCTTGAAGGTCCATTGTACATTAATATCAACTTAAGTTCTTCTTTAAATAAAAAAAAATCCAACTTGACAGCTGAAAAGAAATTATAAGTGATTACTTTCCAGTAACTTACTGTTTATTTTAGTTGTCGATTGGAAATGAAACTAGAAATACAGTGAAGCTTTACTGAGACGTTATTCTGTTTAACAGAAAATCGATGCAGACTTCTCATAAATAATACTAAATTGTATATTTAGCACAAATAAATTTACAAAACAACATATAATACTAAAAACAGTTCGACCCAATATTTTTTAAAATTGATATGTTACTCGCGAAAATTATTTTATTTTTTTTTTGCTAATGTTTAACGAAAAGAATAATTCTGTTTGTTCACTTAAAACAAATACTTTTCTGAAATATTCTCTTTTAGAAACAAATTTATGATGCTGAAAGTATGAATTCCGTTAAATGAATTTTTAATTATTACAATATCTCACTACATACACTGAATATAAAAAAGGTATTCTTTTCTAATCATCATTAAGTTACAATAATCTTTTCTTAAGAACTATGCAAGCAATTTTCCGATAAAAAGCACTGAAGTGATCATCAAACATTAGTAATAGCACAGATTCTGTAATTTTAATAAAAATTGGATGAAATTGAAGTACATTGTTTTTAACCGATTGCTATTATAATACTAAAAAAATAATTTTAATTGAAATACGTGCATCACAATAATAATTACAATTTACTCATTAAATAACAGAGATTTCAATTTTTTCAGTTCTTTAGGTTAAAATGCTAGATAGAAAAAAGAAATAAACACACATTAGAGATGGCGTAATAAAACGCGCTCGAGAATGGCGTTTTGTTGTCTAAGATGTTGGCATTGCGTATAAAGAAACTCGAAGCACCTAATAAACAGCAATTGTGACAAGAACTGTATAATATCTTCTATGAAAAATGAATAGGTTTCTCTCGCAAAAAAAATGCAATATGCACATTTTTCACCATCTAAAATTATTCTTATAATATACGTAGATATTAATACTTTCCATACACAATAAAAGTTTTATAATATTTCGCTCATTTTTTTATTTTGCAAATATATTCACTTTTTTGATAAATATGTTATTTTTCCCCAAAAGTAAACAGAATCGCTAAAAGAAAATTCTGATGCCGAAAAATAATTTCAACTGATTTGCGCTAACTAAGGTTTTGTCTCTTCCTGTTCAGCACACAAACTTTTCATAACGCTAACGAAGTTCAGAATTTTCCGAACAAACTCCTAAAAATCGTTTTTAGGAACATTTGGGAGAAGAATTTAAGAAGATAGGAACGAATAAATTTTAAATAAAAGTTAGATGAATACGTGTCCGAATTACAGAACTGACGAGTTTCTAATTAAATTACGCTATTTTTTCCATTTATGAGTAAATGGAAGTTACAAAAACGGGTAATTGATTCAACAGCGTTTACAAACGGATATCATTTGCCCTATATCATCAGAGACGCTTTAAAGATAATTATTTGAGATTTTGCTCTATTTTTACGAAAGTGAATGAAAAAATGAATAATTCTTTCTAAAAAGAATGATTTTTTTGTGCAAAGACCAGAATTTAGTTTATTAGCTACGTTATTTAAATAATTTAATTATTCTTCCCAATTAAAAAGAACATTTAATTAGAACATTTTGCGATTTATTAGAAAACTATGTCCGAATTATAAAAAATGTATTAAGTGAGCAATTTTGGAATAATCTCTACTTTAAAAATAGCTCTACTATAATCACACAGTCAAAAAACAAACTCCTTCATTTTCGTAAGATATAAAAATGATGCGTGTTATCTACTTTGGCTTTAATTTTTGTAAATTAATTTTAAAATGTAACAGTTAATTCAATCATCGATTTACGGTTAATCCTAGAGAGAGAGGATAAAGATCGCAACTAAAATTAAATTTCAGAAAGCCGTCTGAGTGAACCGAATTCTTTGTATATAATATCATGTTAAGTCGTGCATTATACTTACTGCTTCTAGATTCATAATTGAATAATTCGTAATTACGGATGATTTTAATTTTCGTTTTTATAGGCTCATTCAGATTAAGATAACTAAAAATAAGTTTGATTTTAAAAAACACTTGCTTTGGTTACATTCCATTAATTCCTTTAATTTTACATCTAAGAAATGAATATCTTTATTTTAAAAATAAAATGCAAAAATAATATCTCTCTCCCATTTCAGAATTTGAATTATTTCTCTTCGAAATTCTTAAAATAAAATAACCTAATGCTTTTACATTTTTAAATTCCCAAAGGTAATTTTATACATTAAAATTCCGTAAATTCACTACTTTTTGATTAGTTTTATAATTAAATTGGTTATATCTTGCAGATGTATAAATTAAAGATTACCCTTGTAACAGGAAGTACCATTTTGTATCTGCATTAATTAAAAAAATAACAAAAATATGAATAGTGTCCTCAAAGCATAAAATATTCACTTATAATTTCTTACTTATTATTTTGAATTTTAACTTATTATTCTATGTAACGAAGTGTGATTCATATATGTGCACTTTGGCTGTTAAATGGAAAAGAATGTGCATAATGGCATAAAACGTGAAATTCATTTTATAAAAATAGTCTAAATTAATACTATCTTATGCGAAATGAAGATTACAAATAATATTATGTTCATCCATAAAAAAATTATTATCGATTTGTAAAAAAATTAAGATTTAATACTTTAATTAACAATAAAAATTTTCAATTATGACGGAATACAAATCAGACTTTAAAATGTTTTGTTTTTAGGCGTGCATCCACTAAAAAATGAAAAGTCGAGTGGTATTAGAATGGTTTGGCAATGAAAAGGAGCGTGCTGACATCGCTAATATTCAGCAGTACCAAAAAAATAAAAAAGAGAGAATTCAGCATCATTTATATTAAAATATAGCATTGCTTTAATAAATAAAAACGTAATTAAAATAAACCGCGAAATATGTTGTCATAAACTAGTATGATAAAGCTTGAAAACGTAATTTGTAAACCTCTTCGTTGCAGAATTTCATTAAAGGCATCTTCCCGTGTACAAAAAGGTTTAAGCCACATGAATAAAAATTTCCGAAATTATACTGAAAAATTGTATGTATGTTCATGCTAATTAAGGAAGCCAAATGAGCTCTACCAAAATTTCCGAAATTATGGTAGAGCTCATTTGGCTTCCTTAATTAGCATGAACATACAATATTTTTTTTAAAAAACGTATCAGAACGGCTGTTACTACGCAAAATACTGTAAATTCTGTAACCGAAGCTAGAATGCAATTAGAAAGGAAATATTAGGGAAAATAAAGAGAGTAAACAGTTAACTAATTAAATGTCAGCAAACATAGCAAAATTTCCTAAATATAAATTTAAAATGCAAATGGAAACTTTGATAAAGATTTAAAAATTATAGAGCTGTTTTTGCTCCGAATATTTTGATTGCTTCTAAACTCGAAGAAAAAAGTCTATCAATAATATAATCTGAATTATTTAAATCTTGTCTTAAAATATAGATACTATGTAGTCTCACTGATGGAGTCTCATTTCAAATGCATCAGCTTTTAAGTATTTAGAAATTTCTTTTTATAGATGCATTCTAGAAAAAATTCAAATAATAATGAGAAAGAAAATCCTTATATTCACAATCCTGCATTGCTAGAAATCTTTAACCTCAATAATTGGAAAACTTAATGAACTTTTTTCATGTATAACATTCGTGAAAAATGGAAACTGAGTTATGATATCCGGTATTAGTAAGATGATTGTGAACTACAGCATGTCTATGATATTATATATAGTCTTGTTTTCAGTGTACTAAAGGTAAAATCTAATTGAACAACTTGGTTAAAAATTTAAAGTACGCAATTTAAAACTTTGAAAACAATTAAAAATTACGTAACACTTTAAAAACAAGTAAAAATTCAAACTATTTGAAAATTTTTATATTGCCATTACGCAACATTGTGTAATACCTGCCATATGTTTAAAAAATAACATCATCAGTGAGCCAAAAAATATTTTCATAAATGTGGTTAATTAATAATTCTTAAAAAAGTAACATCTTCAAATTGGTTTTAAATATAAGTAGCTTTAAACTCAATCATTGAGATGGAACTACTTAATGTGCTGCCCTGTTTTTGCAGTCTCCGTAATATTTCTGCTGTCTCGATTAAATTTTGAGTCACAATTCTTATCTTGGAGAAATTGCAGTTTCTTAGTCTTAAGAAATGAATTATAACCAGAATCCTCGTTGATACAAAACAGAGAACTGTGATTCCGACATTTCCAAGTAAAGTAATTTAATTTTTAGTAGCTCTCTTAATCTGTACGGCTAAGTTAAGTCTTAAAAATATGCATAAATATTCAAAATGTTTCCGTAATCTAGTTTGCCAGCATTTCGAATTCCATTACTTTCAATTAAACAAGCAACTTGAGCTGAAATTTTCCCAACTTAAATATGAGTGAACAGAATTAATTTTCACAAAAGTAGTGTCAGTTTACAAACAGCCAATTTTCGGAAGACCTAAAAGTAAAAAGCAATAAAGCTTCTGTATGCTTTAAAGCAAGTGAATGAATATTTTAAAAAAGACTCGTCGTAAATGTTTAAATTACAAGGAATTATGTGAATACATTAGAAAATGCTACAAAATATGTTTTAGGATTCAAAATTGCTTGAACTTCTTGGTAACTAAATAATGAATTATATTAAATTCGTTGCTGCAACCTAGAACGAGCTTAGTCTCTAATAAAGAAATAAGAGGAAAAGTCAACAAGATTTGAATTAGATTTTTGACCCGAAATCACACCAAGCAAAAGATGATATGTGGTTTTGCGCGTTAACGAAAGATTTTAGAACAGTAAGCGTTATCATTTTTAAAACTGCGAAAATACAGGACCAAAGACAAAAATATTCTCTTTGATTGTGTTATTTTAAATTTATTCGAAACTTCATAAAGCTCTAACTGAATCGAAAACTTCATAAAGTTCTGAGAAAAAGAATTAGATTTAGTTAATTTCGACAATGCTATCATCCCATTTTAAAGCTATTTGAGTGCTATTTTTAGGAAGGGTTGCGCAAATTTGATCTATGATCTGATGATAAGGATGATACCTGTGCAGCCACCTAACTCTCAGAACTTCAACTTCACACCAACTTGAGGACCTTTGATCCACTACAGCAGATTTAACGTGTACCAGGCCCACTTAGGCAATAAATCTTCTGCAGAATCGGGTCTCAAACCCATGATCCTCAGATCCCGAAGCCCAGACCAAGCCACTATATCCCTGTAAAAAAACTGGAACTCAGCATTTTTGTTTCATTTGCTTTGAAAAAAGTACTTCGATGCAGCTTCAGTTATTGGGGGTTTATTTTTATCTCAAAATAAACGCACTTTTAAACACACAGAACGTGATAGAGAAATTTATGTATGTGAAGCTGAATTTAATTATTAGCGCACGAAGATAACGAAGAATAACTGCTTACACATTGCATTCTGATTGTAATTAATATTATGATAATAAGAAAATATTCTTCCAGTTTTCAAATTATTAACTATTATTCCGTAGGAATAAAATATTTTAATAGCATAATGGCTTTCTTATGCTTCAAAGTAGTAATCCATGATGAATCTCCCAATAACATTTTCCTATTAGTAATTATGTTTATACTCCAAAGACTCTTTGTTGTATGAAATACTCAAATAGTAACTACACATTTGAAAAAAAATCATAGGAATGTTCATAACTAAATGACTCGAGAAAAAATATCGAGTATTTTAATTAATCATTATAAACAGGTATTTTATTACAGATAATTTCTTGATATTCTTAATTCTGTTTATTATTATAAAGAATTTCTTAATTTCTGTTAACTATCAGCCAATGCATTCCATCACAAAGAAGAAGAGAGATGATTCCTCACAAATAAAAGACATTATACCATTGTGACCAGGAAAAAAAAAGTGGCATTAATTCATTTCGTTGCATTAATTGATAATACTTTTCCCATGAGGACAACAAATTATAAACTTACAGTAAAAAACTTAGCAATAAACGTCTTTGCGAGTCTTAGAATTACATATTCAATTTTTATATTTGCACATTTCATCAAAACTGATGAGATGTACAATTATTTTTTCGAACTGGATGGGTTCTTTACATCGAAAGACAATGAAAAATAATAATTTGTTTGTTCTCGGGCAGGGGCATGTGGGCGAATGTAAAAATTCACCCCTCCCTCCATCCTACTAAATGTATGAATTGTCATGGAAAATAAAAACAGCGCTTCTATCATTTACAGAAACAGGAAAAGAACTCCTGTAGAGATTACCCATTTCCAAAGGAATCAACAAAAGCAATCATTCATCCTCCTTTTTTTTCCCTTTCTTTGCCCCGGAGGATGATGGGAAGAATTATTGTATCTAGAACAATTTTTTCCCTCAGAATGTAACGAGAAAAAAACTCGGTAGATGCAATCATATATCATATGCATTTATAAACGACAGTTTTGTGATATAAAAGCTATAGATTAAAGATATTGTTTTTGAAACTGGAATGTTGAGTAACTGTGTATTGATGTAAATGTCTTTTATTTCTGAGTTACTGAACAATTTTTTCCATTACATAAAGATTACCCAAAAAATATTCTCTGCAATCTATAAAATAAAATTGTAATTTTAAAGCTTGGAATAATCTGTTTTTGAGATGTGATCACTAAGCAAAATGGATTTTAAGTCTCAAATGTAAAATACTACCAATTTTTTTATTATGTTCTATTAATAACGTCCAAATATTTTGAAAGGTGTTTTCAGCATTTCCTTGGAAAATATCCTTTCATAAAATTATTCTCGAAAAGCTACTATTAGCAAATAATTTAATTAAAGAATTAGTAGAGTTAATATAGAAGGGATCGAACATTATAAGAAATTAAAATTTCGAATTAATGTATTGTCATTAAAAATTTCCGTAATCGTTATACATAAATTAGATTTGAAATTAGAGAATTAAGGAATAGTATAAGGTATTAGGGAATTAAGAAATAATATAATATTTTGTCACCTGAATTTACTTCAATAAGTTCGTTTTCGAACACCTCTGTCAATCATGTTCATGCAAATCGATTCTATAGTTGAGAATTCTGGAAATATCTTCCTATTTAGGAAAACATATCCAGAGTTAGCGGTTGTATTGTTTTATTACGAAAAAGTTAATATTGGTATTTCTTTTAAAAGTAAAACTAGTATTACCCAGTTCATCAGAAAGATCATCAAAGCATCCCCACTTTTTATGCATATGATTGATCACATTAACCCATTATCTGCCATTGTTCCTTTTTTGGAACGCTGTTTTTCACCTAATTAGCGCAATTTTTAGCTTTGATTGTTGCATTTGAATGTTGAGCTGACTGCTATAAAAGGTACAAATCCAATAAAAATCATTTTTCTTATTAAAAAACAAGTAATTCTAATGAAAACTTAATTAATCAGTTTAATTAAAAATGTTCAGAAACAGCATTTTCTTTCATATTTCATTCATGTTATCATATTAATGTAATTTGTTTGAAGAAGAAGGAGAATTTCGGCAGATAACGGGTCAGGATAACGCAGGGATACTTTTTTTAAACCTATAATAGAAATAAAAATAAGTAGACGCTTCTTTTTTTTTCTAATAGATTCTCTCGCCTTGCTTAATCTTTATTAATCAAAAATGTTGACACCCTCATTTTTTGTTAACTCATTTTTCCTGTTGTCCTAGACTCTTCCAATCCCCTAATCAGCCAAGATGACTCGTCCCTGGATGAAGAAGATATGCCCAAGAACAAAAGAGAGAGTCACTCGTTGTCCATCGTGAATCCCCTGGACGTTCTCCGACAGCGCCTCATGCTCGAAATGGCCCGCAGGAGGATGAAAGAGAACCAGGACCAAATCAGGGAGAACGCGCTCATTCTGAAAAACCTCGGAAAGAGATCTTCCCGCAGCACAATGGTGGACATGGACAACAAAGGAGGGCTGGACGCTAGGACGAAGCAGGATTATCTCAGAAGAATACAAGTGCGTTAACAGTTCCATCCGACTTTTTTGTACAGGAATGTAAAATATTGATTTTTTTAAACGGAAATCACAAATGAAACAGCTTCATAGTTTGTATGTAATAAATATAATAAAGTAGTGACGATAGAAATGAAAATAGAATGCAAATTAGATATTATTTTAATTATTATCATAAAGTGATTTTAAGATGTAACGGAAAACAAGTTGTGATCCAATGATACCAAAAATACACCTTAGCTAATATTGCCAAAAAGAGTAATGTAAACGATGGCACTTAAATAGAAAGAACAAACATTTTTCGTGACTCCATTCTACCCTCTCCCCCGATGTTCTATGTTAGAGTACCATTAGACAACACACATAATTCGGTGGTTCTAAATTAAATCTTTATATTTCAATAAATAATGATGGATTTTTTGAACAAAATGTTGTTGAAAAAACTCAAAAATTCACCAAATCCCATTCTAAACTGAAGCACATTCGAAAAAGGTATACTAAATTTGCTCTTTGAAATGAAAATTATAAGTTTCTGCAACACAACTAAAATGTATAACCCTCATTGCTTAATGCAGAAAACTCCTTGAAAAGGTCTATATGAGTTTTTACAAATCATCCTAATTAAAACTTCTCGAAAGAGCATATAAAACAGAATGGTCCTTGATTGAAAACTCCACAATTGCTTAATAGTAAAATATGCAAATATTCTGACACTTGTACATTAGATGATAAAATAGCCAATGACAGATTCAGAAAATCAAAATTTATCATGGGATTTTATGAAAAACGTAAGATTTAATAGAAGCTTAACTACTAAATCATTGTTTCCTTTAAGCAAATATCACTTTAAACAATACCTTTTTAAATATGTACTGTTTGACATTCTTGTTTCACTAATGAGCATAAAACTTTTTAAGGAAAAATAAAGAAAATTTCCCAGTCAATCAAGCCGTTATATTAATTTTTACTTTTAACCATTCTCTTAAAAACTGCGACATTGTAGAAGATAGAAAAAAAAGGACCTTCGGGATTTCAATTATTGTGTGTGCATTACGAGCATTAATCAACCGCTCTATATTTACTTTTATTTGTGCGCGAATCATCCGAGAACGATGTTCAAACACTCCCTTGATTACTTTGGGTTGTAGCATTTCTCTTCATAGGTGTTTCTGAGGGCCAGGATTCATAAAAAATTGAGTTTAATGTCGTGGGAGGTCATTTGTGCCTCTTTCGACCATTAATTTTCTTCGACAAGGGGATGGGTGTTTACTTTCTTTCAACGCGTGTGCTTAACCGCTGTTTTTATGTATCCGCAAGGTGCAATATCAACATCTTTTAGCCATATTGCTGAAATATGCTTTCATATTTAGGGCCGATGCTTACTCTGTTATTAGGTATATTCCCTTGAGTGGTAGCACAGTGCACGCAGACTAGGTTAATCGATTTGCACTTATCCCGCTTGTTTAGAGTGGATATAATCAGCTTTTAATAAATGACGTGGTAGTGGGACATACGGAACGCATTAATCCTGCATTCCAACTGTAAGTGAGTTTTTTAAGCGTAATGCAATATGACTAAAAGATATTGCATTTATCAGCTGCATGCGAGAGAAATGTTATTTTTGTCATTAAGTTATAGATGTTGGGGGGAAAATCTGCAGCATCATAAAAATCAGGATATTTATAAATAGAACATGGACGTATTCCTAATATTCCCAAAAATGGTATCGAGAAATTTATCCCAGTTTTATGAATTACGTTGCGTGATTGTTGAACTTCGCGCTATATTTTGGAGAGAATTCTTTAAATGATAAATATGAAAACATGATAACAAGAAAGCGAAATCTAAAACGTATGAAAAAATATGTAATTGTCGTAAAAATACATAAAAAAATAATGTGTTTAAAGAAAATAATGAAAACGCTTTGTATTTTTTCAGTATTAATCTAAAATTAAAATAAGAAATGGTAAAAATGTGTTATCCAATCTAGGGTTAACTCATCTTTCACTGCATTTAAAATTGGAGAAACTTAAATTTTAAAACTTTCTTTCGAAATTTTCAAGTATTTCGTTCCAGATGGTTTTAGTAATTCGCTTTAAAAAAGTAAACTTTGTGTCATGAATGGCGTATTTATGTTGCTTCGATAAAAAGTCTTTACTAATCATTAATGATTATATATTAACGCATTGCATTTGGCATTAACGAGTGACATTTTTTTCCTTTAAATGTAATTCCATCCTGTCAATTTGTGCTTTCAGCACAAATATCTACAATTTTTATCATATACATGGCCCATAATTTTCAACTATTATTACTACGCCACATCACATCTCCTTTCCTAGAACGTAGATCGCTCCTGATCAGCTTGGGATGGATGTGACTGGGAATGGGAAGTCCTGGGGTGGTTCCTTTCATTATATCTATGAGGGGGGAAAAAGAAGACGAAATATTTAAAAAATATTTGGAATAATTTTTTAATGGATGGGAACGTTTTTAAAGCTTCGAATTATGGAAAAAGCAATTTCAAAATTGTTGCTGAACTAACATTGCACGCCATTTTCTTTTCCTTTTGATAAATTGCACCATTCATGGATGGAAATGAAAGACTTGTTGCTGTCAGTTTGAGTCTTACATTCAAAATATTAACTAACAAAGGTAGCGAAAGAGAAAAATGATTATGTCTTTTTATGGAAAGAATATGTTGCAATTTTTTATAAGATTAATAAATAGGAATAATATTTAATGAGAATGAGCCTACATAGTTTTAAACCAAATATTGACTATATATGCAGGAAGAATTTAAAGTAGCATTAATGCTATTACTAATAAATTTGAATTTATTAAACACTTAATGAAATGTACAAATTAATTAATTTAATCTGTTTCTCAATTCTTTTATTCAATTACATATAAATTATTAAAGAAAATTTCCAGTCAGTAATAAAGCCGAAATTCGGTTTAATGTTGTATTTCAGTACTTCTAAAATTGAAAAATCTAAATTTTCCGATTTTGAACATTAATTCACAATTTCCGAGTGCCTGACGGATTTTCAAACTGAGCCAAATTATCCAAGTCTTGTTAGCATAAATTGCCTCTGCCTACACCTTCTCATTTTTCCTTCCGTGCTCCATAATTACAGGAAATGAAATTTAGCTCAACAAACAATTCAATTTCACTTGCAACTATGCAAATAATGTAACTCTTCCTAACTTTGGGGAGAATAACTAAGAAGTAGTTAATGGAGAATCCACTCCCTGTTTTATAGGTTAATTGAATTATAATGCAAATGACCGGAATGACAATTCCAGCGAACGCGAAGAAATTACGCTAAATTGATTCTTCCTTGCATGCAGTTAGATTTAGAAAATTCGTTTCCAGAAAAATGTTTTTTCTGTGTGTAAAATCTAAAAGGATCAGCTCAAAAGCTTTAAAATGCGTCACGCTAATCTTTGATAAACAACAATAGCATCACTCATGAGATCAAAATACGATTAAGAACGTTATTTTTCAGCTGAGGTGCATGAGATGAATTCGTTTCTCTTTTAATGTTTCTCTGATAAGATTTTATAATTATAAATAGTTATGCAAAAAGGAACGAAGTCTAAAACAACGTTTTGAAAAATATTTGTTTTCGCAAAGCATTATAGAACACTATATTTCCCCCAAAATTCATCATTGCGTTCTAACTAGACTATTATGCAACGATTCGATTTTGGAAGACAGACTACACCCACATATAAAAGGTTTTCAATGATTAATTTAAAATTCATAAAATGGGTGTTGATTTCTAATATTTTTAATTAGAAAAATTAGTCCGATTAAATCTTTCTCTTTGTTGTCATATTTTTTTCTGTTTTTTGAAGGTAGAACTAGATAAGTACATCGAAAGAAGAAAATTTATCAAATTCTTATGCCAGTATAGGATCTCAAACTAGGTTTGGGCAAGTAGTCTTTTTGGTAGTGGTAATTTCAGCGACAGGATTAACTCGTGCGTTTATTTTTACAAAAAATTAAGTTTTTTTTAAAAAACTGTAGCTAATGTGGATTTTAAATTCGTTTAATTGATCAACACGTCATGCAATCCATTAATGTGCTGTATGTCTGCTTGATCAATTCAGTCCTTCAGACAGAGAGAATTATTTCAATTAATCTAATAAAATCCCAAATATTAGAACATTATGATATTAAATAAACCCCGACTTTCAACGGATTTCTCCTATTCGAAATGGATCTTCCCTAACATAACCAGTTGCTATAGAGACCGACGTCAACGAAACAACTTAGGGAACAGAGTTCCCGTGGTGGACAGACAGTAAAATCCAGTGTGAACGAACGCTTGAGAGGAAACAGTTCCATTCACTCCTTCTAGAAATTTAAAATAAAACATGGCAAAAAAATATAATCGACAGATAACGTTAATTGAATATGTTCAATATTGCGGATGTTCTTTGTTTCAAAATGTAAAATTGAATGTTTTATTATTTTGTATCAGCAATCAAAAATCTGTGATAAATGCACAAATGCTGACATTAAAATAATGGGGAGTGGGTGTTAAATAAAAAAAATTAAAATAATGGACTGGTAAACACTGATAAACTTAAATCTTAAATGAATGAGATTATATATCAAAGACAATACTTGTAAGTCAGTTAAATAAAATAGCTCAATAAATAAACTCTATATTTTAATCTTATAACCGACTTGAATTTTCATTATCTCATTTTTTGTGCAATGAATAAAATTATTTGTGTAGAATTCTCATTTTCTTTTCCATTCCTTAGGTCTCCAACTCTGAAGACTTCGAAGTCTGAGTGATATATTCATTGCGAAGGAGAAATGGGAAGAAAAATTCTGTATAAAAGACTCTTTCATCCAACAAAAGACAAGACAAATAACCGACAATGCAGTATTAAATGTGTAAATGTAGTTTTTGGAAATTGTATTCGCACACACTCTAAAGCACTACACAAAACGCATTCTTTTTCAACACATACTCGTACCTATATTCGAACATTTATAAATGAAAAGTACTAATTAATATGATTATTACAGTATGTTTAGAATTAAACTCTGTTTTTGTTTCTGTGTGTTGTGCAAAGTGATTAAATTATAGATGCGTCATTGTTGCTGCTATGTGTATCTTTCAATGTTTAAAATCAATTGACGTGAATTGCAATATTTGTAAACGTTTATAAAATTTGTATATTAAAATCCCCAATAATTGTCACTTGTATTTTCAGAATTCATTTAAAAAAGCACTCTGAATTTCTCTTGATTGTGCATACTTCAAAAATAAATCTTCAAAATTGATAGTTTAATGTCTCTTGTGTACTTAGAACTTAAATTTATTTTGAAACGAATTTTACTCAGTATTGTAAATGTTGAAAAGATTATAAAATTTCTTCAGTAGAAATAGTACGGTTGAGTTCATTACTGTGAACTCAACAAAAATATCAATTCACTAAAAGAAAAAAATGTGAAATATGTGTCATTGTTTATTTTTAAAATGATGCTAAGTCAGATATTAAAAACTTAAATCTTTAAATCCCAGGGTTAACTAACTTTAATCCCCGGGTAGCTTCAACTAAGATGAAGAACTTAAGTATATCTTTACCAAAAATGCGATTTTAAAACTCTGCGGCTCAGCAAAAATATCAATTCATTAAGAGAACAAAAATGTAAAATGCGTGTGTTTATTTATTTCTTTTAAAAAATGATGCAAAAGACAGATATTAAAATTTAGTCTTGTTCTCAAATCTTTAAATTGCAGAGGTAAACCAACTAAGATGAAAAACTCACTTATATATTTACCAGAAATTTGACCTTTACACTCTGTGGCTCAATTTTTTACTGCTATTTAAATCGTAAGATCTCAGTAACCTCTTGTCGCGGATTTCATTAATTATTTATTTTTGCAGATCATTTTTCATTGCCACTAATTTGGCATAGATTTTTTTCTCTTGAAATCAAACACGCAAACTTCAAGACTCCTTCAAAAATTAATCAGGTTTAAAGGCGACACCTCGCGTCTTATCGAAGTACTTTATTATTTTCTTATTTATTATTTTTCCAAAGGTTCTTCGCGAAAAGAAAATTAATTAATTTCATGTAGGAAACGCGCTTCTGTGTAGTGTGGGTGAACATTTCCTTCTGCTCTTTCACTGTCTCTCCACCACCCCCATATCTGTCTGCTCCCTCTTTCCTCCGTTGAAAAGTAAATTAACCTACCGTTCAAATTCGAGTTGAAAAACATTTTGAAAAACATTCCGAACTTTTATTGTTGTAATATATTTAATTGTTCAATAAAAATCCCTTTGTTCCGTCTGATCATTTGAGTGGTTCTTTTCTTTAATACTTTAAGACATTTCTTACTCAAGTTATGATGTAATTAATAGGATAAAATATTATTAATTTGATTTATTTTCCGCATTCGGCAGATCAGTGTGCATTTTTCTGGTGCATCAAAGAATATATCTGGTACATCATTGCATGTACCACGTTCACAACAGAAAATTTTAAATGAAAATTCATCAGAATTGAGTTAGCTTATTAAACTAATAAAACTTAATGTTAGCTACCAAACGGAAGTATTTGTTGATCTATACACTGTCATTTTAAGTCACAGGAACCAAATTTGATGAAGATGGCTGAGCAGATTGCAGAAATGGTTCTATATTAACCATATGTGATTTTCGCAACGCTTCAAGAATTTTCTGAAGAGAAATGATTATTCAGGATGGGTCATAATTCCCCTAAGAATTTTTGCAAGGTATAATGAAAATTGAATCTGTGACAAATACTGCTAAAAGTTTCATATCACTTCAGAAAAAATTGCTTCGAGTTTTTAATGATGTCTTTTTTATGTAGTGTCACATAACAAATGCAACTGCGCATGTCACCTATCATCTATCTACTCATTATCTCGAGCTATGCTAATGTCACTTCCTTTTTACTTTCTCGTATGCGAAGTATACAAAGCGAAAGTATTGTAATCGTCAAAAAATTCGAACTCGAAATTTTGACGAATCTCCACGTTTTAGACCTCCCCGAGTCCGAAAAACACAATTTTGGAATTATGTATGTGTGTCTGTCTGTGAACACGATAACTCAAAAACTGTTAGCGCTACGAAGATGAAATTTGGTATGTGATCTTGACATATAATTTGTAGGTTTCTGTCAAATTTTGCACAAAATCCGTCCACGGGAAGCCTGTTTGACCGTCTGTCCGCGTTCATGTGAACACTATAAATCAAAAACTTGAATAGCTAGATGGATGAAATTTGGTACACAATTTTATCAACAGGAATCTAGGTCCGTAACGAATTTTGGGCCAAATCCGTCAAAGGGTTGACTGTCTGTATTATCGCATACTTCTAAACCCTAAATCTTTGATAAATAAAAATTGATATAAGGCCTGCTAACAATAATTGTAGATCCGAGCCCAATTTTATTCTCAATCGGTCGAAAAGAAGGCGTTCAAATCGCCTATTTGTCTTTTCTCATCACACAATGACGCGAGGCCGTTATTGCGTAACTGCGCGATTCACTTGTGCTAATCCTTTCCGCTTCCCCTGCATTTTTTCTCCACTGCGATAGGGACGCTTTTTCGTTCTGCTGCCTTTTAGCTTATTTTTTTCTCCACATTGTTAAGAGTATACGAGAAAGTTTAGGGGAGACCACTCCCGCTGGTTCCTCTTGCAAGATGAGCAAATCCATTGACTCCAAGAGTGTCAAAGATCATGCACGCAGTCGCCTGTCGTGATCGTAATTTGTTGAAATGAATATGGAAAGAACTGATTTTAGACTTGAATTGGTGGTGCATAGATTGAACACCTAGAAAGCTTTCATCTAACCTATAGAGAATTTTTTTTTGCTGTGATCATCATAATTAAAAGTTCTTATTTATTAAATATTCTCTCAAGAATAATGTATAATTTTAAAAATACCTTAACAAATAAACTATAATTTTTCAAGAATACAGTTCTAAATGAAATGAATTCATTTGAAACAACTTGCTTCAAATCAGTATTTTCCAGGATACATCTTTTCTATACAAAGTTCATTTTGGTTTTATTGACTTTCAACAATGGCAACTGCATTCTCTGATTAAAAGCTACTTCATTGGGAAATCCTCAGAGTATTTACATTAACCAAAGCATGAGTTATAAAATTTGTATTTCATTCAGTCTATCTTGTCTCAGGCTTTCATACGCACACTACAATATTTCAAAATTACTAACGATTCTTTCTGAAATCAATCTTAATAATACCTTTCAATCAATTCCCTTTCGGAATTGTGTCCATTTCACAGTGAAAAAAAATTATTTTTCCCACATATCTACCTCTGAAAACGCTATTCAGACAAATGTACTACTTACCTTTCTTAGTAAACCACTTTGTTAATAGTTTTTTAATTCGGCAGAAATAAAATTCTGCTATCAAAAATGTCAGATTGAGATCAGCGTCGCGCTTTGAAGTTACATTCAAATAATTTAGAGATATACTCTCAATTTAGAATGGTCACATGAAAAGGTTGACACCGGAGCGTACTCCACTTCACCACACTAGAGGGAAGACGTTTCACTTCAACAGATTTAACGCTCTGCCGGCCAGTCTACACGACTGATATGCTTTGGAATCGTTTCTTGAAACTGTCACACCCTACTAAGAGGGTGCCGTGGTCCATAAAACAAATATAAGAAAAATTAGCAAAGGTTTTATGCTATATTTGTTTTAAAAAATTTTGAAACTATACCCGATGGTTTCAGTTTATTAGAGCAATGAAAAGTAATGATACAAATAAATTTTATAAATAATTTTTTTAGTCCCTTTCAGGAAAAAAATATAATGCCGATAAAACACGTTTCATTGATAAAGAATTTTTTAAATCTTAAATCAATAATAAAATTGTATTGATCAAATTTTGTTTAAATTAGGGTACTGAGAAAAGTAGTATGCCATTTCTTTATCTCCTGAATTTTTATATCAGAATCTCTTTTTCTATATATACTTATTTTCGGTTGAACAGAAATTTTTCTATATAGTAGTACCAGCATTTGGAAACATCAAATTAGAATACATGATGTCTCCCTTAGATATGAATAAAATACGGAACGAAAGAAGTAATTGAAATATTTAACAACTATCATCATACAGGGTGTTCATTAATTATTGTCGGGGTTTCCGTACCTCATAACTTTCGAATAAAAAATATTACGCAAAAACTGATTACGTATTCGTAAATTACAACTCAAAGAATTTTATTAATGATATTAAAAAGATTAATGAATTTGCACATGGCTGCCCTTCGTGGCTCGTAACACATCGAGACGAAATTCGATTTCCCTCCAAGTGTTCTCCAGCATTTGTGGGGTAACATTTTGGATCGCAGTAACAATTATGCGCTTCAGTTCATCAAGGGAGGGCACAGGGGTCTTGTACACAATGTTCTTGACAAACCCCCATAGAAAGATATAGTTTCGAAAAACCACAATACACACATTGCTTTTTCTTGCACGGTCACCATTTTTATTTATGACGTCATAATTACCCAGACTGCAAATGCGCTAAGATCGCATTATTGCCACGTAAAATTCTTTGAGTTGTAATTTACGAATACGTAATCGGTTTTTGCGTAATAATTTTTATTCGAAAGTTATGAGGTACGGAAACCCCGACAATAATTAATGAACACCCTGTATTAGAGTAGTTCGGATACTAAGCCTCTTTTCGAATAAAATAAAAAAGGTAGTTTAACACGAATAAAATTATTACTTTAATATTTACTGAAGTCTTCGAGGCTTTTTCATGCAGAAAAATTTAATTAAATCCAAATAAGGTTAACAAATCGTTGCCTTCCTGGCTAAAACTGAAGCTAATGCGTTTTTTAAATCGATTCTTCTCATTTACTCCTTCCGAAAAAAAAAACCTCGAAACAAAATTTGTGGGTTTTTCCCATCTTTTTTACCTTTAAAAACTCAAAAACCGTCATTACCTAACGAAACTAAAAGACACTTTAACCATTTAGCCCGCATTCCAATCTTCGTATTGAATTTCTTCATTAAAAAAGTAAAGAGTACACGGTAAGTAAAAAAAATCAATTTGTTCCATTCGATTAACGCGGTGATTTATCCGAATGTTTCTTCCACAGAACCAACAATCCACGACTCCCTTGAGAATCTTGACTGGATCGACTGTTTCAAGTTTTTTTAAAAAAACTTCTCTTAACATTCTTTTATACCTTTCAAAGGTGTAGTTGAGCAATTTTTTATTGGTAAATATCTGTGCTAAAGAAACCATTAAACAATAGTTAGTGTTTAACATTTATTTTGCGACTTTTTTAAGATCTGTTAAATCATTAAAAATAAGTTTCGTTCAAAATGAAGATTGCTTAATTTTTCAATTTTCAATCCAAAAAATCATTGAAACCACCGATATTATTTTAAAATATTATGCTATAATCTAACATTTTTCGCAATTCGAATAATTTACCTACGCGATACTTTTGATCAGAATTGGTTAGTGTATCAACTGCGTATTAAATTTCAGTTTTGATATGTTTTACATGATTTGTAATATTATTAAACAGTGGAGAAGAAATGAACTGAATTTTATTAACTCGATGAAGAAAAATAGTTCTTAATTAAATTGAAACCTGCATTGCACTGAGATTGCTAAAACGCTGAAACTTTTACTACACTGTAAAATTTCTTATCTTTTTACTGTAGATTATTGCAATTTAAGAGCAACTATATAATAATTCTAATTTGAATTCCGCTTACACAAAGCCACCACTGAATGTATAACTGTATGTTTTCCTTTGAAATTAAACAAACCTGACATAAAAAACAATATAAAGATAGGATGATAATTTTAAATCATCCTAATAAATAAAAAGAAACTTATTTTTTTGGGGGGGGAGACTTTTCCCTTTCCAGAAATAATACACCTAGAAAAAGAAGTAAACACAAAATGTACCGTAACGTCGACGCTTAATTCTCTCTTCTCATGCCAGGATTCTGCATACACCATGATTTATAATCTTCTACTTCATTTATAAATTTCCAATTAATTTCACTTCCTAACATCTTATAATCGGAATACCCTTGAGAAATTTGAGGACTCGATTTTCTTCAGCAATTTTGGCAAACTTAAAAAGTAAATTAAAAGTATCCAGACTGGCGAAAGTACTGTTTGGAAGACATGAAATTTAAATGTAAAAAAGAAAGCAACCAACCAATCCCAATCATCTCATTTTTGCACCCTATAATAATCATGCTGAAGCAACAAACAACTTCAGCTTCCGTACGGATATAAATTAAAGAAATAAAGGTAGTTTGTGGAAATAAATGTACTTAAAAAATCGCACACATCTCCATGAGAACTGTATAATGTATGTGATCTGTAATCACAGAAGAAATAGGAAATGGCATTCTAGAGCGGAAGAGTTAAAATGAAAATGTTTCGGAATTCATCGAAACAATGCACAAGGTGTGAAAAATACTGTGTGTTATTTCACTACTATCACATATTATCTAGATGAGAGCACGAAATATGAACACATGTAAGAGCGTGCTATTTTTAAAAATAGGTGCATTTGCGAAATGCGCAGAGCTTAACGAGAGCGCAGAGGTGTTCCAGGTTGAGTTGCAAGACACGACTGATATTGTAGGCACATAGAACATGGAATCTCGAAGATTCTCGATGTATCTCGGACGGTCCATGCAGCTTAGCTAAGGCTTGTGACATCTAAGCAATTTTCGTGGCAGCCAACCCTCTGAGGTGACTCCAGAAAAAGTAACCAGAACTGAATAGGTGCAAAGATCATGTTGCCCAATGTATGAGACCACCCTCCAGACTGTTGTACAAATTCCATGTTAAGTGTTGGCAAACGTCATGGCTTAAATGGATGATGGAACATCGTAATGGAAGTAATTAATTTTACAAAGCATCAATTCGTCGCTTAACAAGCAACACCACCTATCTCATTTTTTTGAAATTTCAAAGAGGAAGATTCAAATGAATTTTTCGCAATCAATAGCAAATATTTCTAAATTGTTTTGCACGTCTGGTTGGAACATGTGGTCTCATGTTCATAGTAGATCTTAAACAAATTCAGAAATATTCGTTATTGGCTGCGAAAAATTTATTTGGATCTTCCTCTCTGAAATTTCAAAAAATTGATATAGGTGGTGTTGCTTGTTAAACGACGAATCGCTGGGTCTGTTCTCCATATTTAGTAAGTCCATCCATTCAGATTTCCACACATGAGGCATGGACCTATTAACAGTTCCTTAAAATGCTAGACGAAATATTCACCGGAAGTATTCGTGAAGCATTGAGGCGTTTCTGATCATGCATCGAAGCATGATACCGATTCTTGTTTGAGCAATCGACATTCTCTCTCTCTCTCTCTCTCTGTACTGGCAAAATTAAAACATCCTGAGGTAAGCTCCACTGGTAAGTAATCATTATCCAGATTGAAATGAAAATCGTCACTTCTGCTTTAAAATGCTAATAACTGATGAATAGAAACCAGGATCTAATAACATGAGTATTTAATACCTAAAATTACAAGAATTTAATTAATCTGTGTCCATTACAGTAATTAAATTAATCGGTATATTTGCATAATAACACTTCTTAATTATAGTTATTGAGACACTCTCCTGCTACTTAACATCACTAAGATCTGATTTTATTGATGGCATATCGAGTAATTTAGATTGAAAAAATGAAACTTCAGACGTATTCGTAGAGTCAGAGAATTTTTTTAACTCTTAGTTTATTTTCAGTAATGAATTTACCACAGTATATTCAAAGAAAGTTAGATTTCAGGATATTAATGCAGAAATGTTTATTCTATGATAGCAATTGGTTTCGTTAAATTTTCATCTCAAAAAGAAAAATATAAGCGATTAAAGGCACAAAATGATGATATTTCTGACTAGTCGCAAATGAGATTTTAATTAAAAAATGCTAAAATCGAAACAGACATCACATCAGATTAATTCTGGATCTATTTAGAACAATTTTTGCTCTATATTTTCCTTCGTTTACCCAGATTTGAGGGTTTCCTCCTAGAGCTTAAATCTCACTACGTTTCATATGTAGTGGAAATCAATACCATGAATAGACCACTTCGTGACAATCACATTATGAGCCTTGTATCACTCATTGATGGATGAGGAAATAGTAATAAATGCGTCTTCCAGCTAGATAATATAAATAGCTCTCTAGATAGATTTTCTGCATTCGAGTAAAAGAGGGTACTGAGCACGTCCTGATAATTGTCAGACTTCAACATGTCATCTAGAAAAGCGATATCCATTATAACAGTGAATGATGAGTCCACCAAAATCTCTTACTAGGTTTTTCGCTTTCTAACTGCTGAAAAATGAGCCCCGTCGTAAATTGTGCAAATAACCAAGCTTTTTTCCTTCTGGACACTTATATTCAGGATATTTTTTTTCTTTCAGTATATGCATTTTCTAGACCTTAATAACCAATACTGTATTTTTCAGTAATCAGTGAACCATCTGAAATATATCCTTTTTGTTACGAAGTATTGCTCGACAATGAATGGAGTTTCATTAGAGCAATACTGCTTGTTGATGAGAAGCTTCTAGTGACAACAAAGATCATCCGGATCATGTGCCTTTCATCGTTTTATTTACATTTCCTTCACAAGGAAACTGCTATCGTTTAAAAAAACATAATTAATAACCTATCAACACCTTCTTGCTTCTCAGAAAATTTCAAAAAATTATTAATGTCTTTGAGTTTCAAAATTTAGCACGTATCATCTCAGGAATGTCTAAAATTAGACGGTTTCTATAAAAATGAAAAAACAACCTCTGCTGTTGCCATTTCTTTTATCTGTAGCACTCTGTTGCTATATATACATATGAAAACAGTGTGCGGATTTTGTTAAGTATTTTTATATTTTCATGATTTTAGAACGTATAACTTCTGCCTTTTCATTTCATTAAATACAGAGTGCATCCCTATGTCTCTCTATGCAAAAAATTTCACTTGAAAGACAAAAACTTGAGTTGGAAAAGCAATATCTATCGATGAAAAAACTCTGTCACATGCGACTAATCGCAGTTCTCTTAGTGATAAATCTTGGGAGTAAAGAGATTTAACTAATCAAATATTGTTCGTAGGTGGTTCAAAAAGTAAGGTAACAAGTTCTCTGAGAGAAAAGGATAAGGAGAAGAGATAGACAAATGTAGAATGACACTGGTACATATTACTTTTCCACATAGTCACCATGGTTGTTTTAGCATTTGTGTCATCGGTAAACCAATCTATCGAAACCGGCATAGAAGGAATCAAGGTCCAGCTCGCGGGTACACTTAACGACAGCTTCCTGAACTTCAGCATCGGTTCCAAAATGGCGACCTTTCAGTGCTTCTTCAACTGCCCGAAGATATAAAAATCACTTGGTACGAGATCCGGGCTATAGGGAGGGTGTTCCAAACATTCCATCGGAAACGCTGTTTCAAATCACGTGTTACTGAGGCCGTTTGCGGTCAGGCGTTGTCGCGCAACGACACGACACCTTTCGAGAGCAGTCCCGGTCGTTCCCTATGAAATGCCTTCTGCAACCGGCGCAGCGTGACACAATAACTGGCAGCATTCACGGTCGCCCCAAGCGTACGCAAATCAACCAGCAGCTAACTCTGGTGGTCTCAAAAGACTATGACCGTAACTTTCTTTGCGGATGGCACTGTTTTGAACTTCTTATGGGAGGAGACGAGGGGTGTCTTCATGACATTGATGCTTTCTTCGTCTCGGGTGTCACATGATGCACTCACGTTCGTCCCCTGTAACGATACGGTGCAGGAAAAAAAACCTTCCGCCTTATGTCGCATTAAATGCTGGAGATACAATCCCATTCGCGTGGCGTATTACACTTCGCACTTCAATCGCCGACCATGTGTCCGCCAACGACACCATCTTCTAACAGACATTTCGGAGAGCTGCGACACAACTATCTCCATCTACCGGTGGCGTTTGATTACTGTGATCGTCTATTCTATTTAGATGTGGAATTTAATTCGCGCGGAGAATTTGAGCACAGGGGAAGGGCGCCTATGAGATTGACATGCAACTTGATTTCCAGCCTAATGAAGAAAAAATAAACTTTTATCCTCAATCACAGTTACTCAAAGTAAAACTTACTCAGCATAGATATAATGAATGTGTTTTTCTAAAAAACAACAGACACATTTTTGGCAACAATTTATTGACATTTAATGTATGAATGGTATTTGGTCGTATATTTATTTTTATTATGCAAAATTGTACAGATTTTCATTCTTGACTAAATGGCAAATATAAGTCTCTAAGTAAGGAGTGTGATCTCACAGGATATTAATGTACATTTGGTAACTGCCATACATGCTCTGTTCTAAACTGTTGAGAATTCAGTGGGTGGGACAGGGTCCGTTCGTCTCAAGATTTTAAGTTCCTGAACGGTTCGAAAATGCTAATTTCAATGGCAAACACGTCCTTTGAGTGTATCCCATGTAGGCACTGTACTAGGGTGTCTAAAAAAACAAAAAAAATAATAAAAAACATTGCTCACCAGGGTTTTTCCCATTCCTTTTGGTCCTAATAGAGAGTATATGAAGTTTCAGCCCTGTAAGTTAACAGTAGGGTTTGCCTGTAAAGCCCTAACATTTGAAGAAAGCTCTGAAAATTAAAAATTTTTAGAATTTTTTCAGAAATTTTGTATGGTTACAAATGTGTTAAAACTGGTTTATATTTATTCTTATGGACATATTTACTTAAAATATGAACACAAATAAGTATTAATTGTACCCTCAGCCATTTATGACTTGGGAGAAAAAAGAATAAAATGATGAAAATTTGCACTCATTCTGCGTTGTTGCTTTTTGGGAATACCATACGACAGTAATTGTATGTTCACAATAACAGCTTAAAAATTTACTAAAATGTTAAAGAAGGATATAAAAATGAATGCAGTGGTGAGTTAAAAATATAAAATTTTATTTGACAGTTTAAAGCGTAACATTAAAAAAAAGTAAATACTCACAGTAGTTAATCGTCCAAATAACTGGTAAAAATTCCAATAACTGTCAAATAATCACATGCCATCTCTTTAACTATTTTAAATTTCATTCAAAACTGACTTCTTAAAGCATGGAGTTTTTTCCTACTTTCTTCAACAGAATGAAGTAGATTTTGAGTCTGTTCTTCATTTTTGGTTATCGATTAACTGAAATCTTACATTAGTTTTGCACCCTGTTTGCTGTGCCATTTACTGCTTTTAAGTTCTTGGTAAAAGTTTTCATTTCTTTGAACCTGATATCTTCTTCCTGAGGACTTTTTTCAACCAGGCTCCTTCTTCATTCAACAAATTTGTTCATGGACAATTCATGTTCAGGGACTGCGACACATTCCCAGCAGTCAGTGACTACAGGGAATGTGCCGATATTGTCCTAATAGTGTAGAGAGAAACTGTTTGGTTTGTTTATTGGCAAATGTCTGGGGCATTTCATAAAACCAGATGTATGTATTCAATACTTCACTCGGCAAAGATGTATGCTTTTGGTAAACAACTGACATATGACTAATCTAAAATCCAAAAACTGCATCAAATATGTTTGTTCAAAGATTTGATTTTTGTTAAGGTTTTGTTGAATACCCAAAATGCTGCAAATGCTGCTGTAAATGATCTGGTGCTTTGGAATCCTTGAACACGTACGAGGAATACGACCATGGGTGTGCCAGAGCTGCCCTTTTAATTTTCAGCAGACATTTGTAGTACTTGACAGAAGAAGCTGTAACATTTTCTTTATTTTCTCAGAAAGTGTCAGACTGAAGAAAAGAGGATTGTAGATTGTGAAATAAAAGGCTAATGAAAAATCACTATCCACTGGTGACCCCGTTTCAAATCAAACCACTAAACTGTATCAATTGGTTGGACCAAAGACAAGGTTGCTCTTTCATTTGTTGAACTAAGATGGAACCCTGTTGAAAAACAATCCTCAAGCCTGGTAAGAAGATTTCGGGTTCAAAAAGAAATGAAAACTTTTATGAAGAACTTAAAAGAAGTAAATGACATAGCCGAACGAGGGGTAAAACTAATGGAAGATTTCAGTCAAACGTTCACCAAAAATAAAGAACAATCTCTAAGTCTACTTCAGTCTGTTGAAGAAAGTAGGAAAGAAACTCCTTGCTTTGAGAAGTCAGTTTTGAATAAAATTTAAAGTAGTTAAAGTGCTGACATGAGATTATTTCACAGTTATTGTAATTTTTACAAGTTATTTGGACAATTAATTACTGTGAGTTGAGTATTTAATCTTCAATGATCAATGGTATGTGTTAGACTGTGAAATAAAATTTAGATTTTTAACTTATCACTGCATTCATTTTATATCCTTTTTAGGTTGTTACTGTGAACATATAGTAACTGTTGTATGGTTTTTTTATAAAGCACCAGCCCAGAATTAGTGTAAATATTCATCATTTTTCCCTCAAGTCATAAGTAGCTAAGAGTTCAGTTCATACTTATTTCTGTTTATATTATAAGTAAACATGTCTATAGGAACATTTATAAACCAGTTTTAACAAATTGGTAACTAAATAAAATTTCCGAAGAAAATTCTAAAAATTTTACATTTTTGTAGCTCTTTTCAAATGTTAGGGTTTGACAGGCAAACCTTCCCATAAGCATCGAGGACTAAAACTTCATATATTCTCTCTTAGGACTGAAAGGAATGGGAAAATCCGGAATCGATAATGGTTTGGATACATAATTTTGAACCACTCTGTAGTATAGCCTCAAAATGGGGTCTTGATCTAAAAAATCAATCGACAATCATTATTGGGCAATTGGAGTTACAGTAGAAAGTATCAATGACACATTCAAACGTAATATCAAATAATGAACAATCATTAACATCCATCATGTTAATATATGTAATACTAAAGTATAAACCATTCAAAAAAAATTTCTGGCTATAATACTAATGAACACGAATGATTGCAGTATTAACAGAAAATAATATCACGTAAAAGAAAGGAGATCCAATGCACTATGCCACGAAATGTCGGTTTACCCTCTCCTGACATTTCCAAACTCCTACAGTGGCACTTAAATTACAGTGGTTGAATAACATTCTCACGAATAACTTATCGAGAACCCGATTTCGACTCCTAATGCGCTTCATATGTGATGAGAACAATCTCATTGTAGAGGATAATCATTGAGCACGTATTGAGCGCATATTATTATTATTTGTTTTTGTTCCTGTTATTTGTTTTTGTCCTGTCTAAAAAAATGAAATTCACCTCCATCCATCCAAACTGGAAAGGAGCCAAATGGCTCTAAACACGGAGATGCAGGTGTGTAATCTAATGGGGCAGTAAAAAATTATCGTTAACAGTATACAGCATAACACAAAGGCATATACATTAAATCATGAGGGTTTCATAAATTGATTTTACTTAATACAACTGGCTTTTGTAGACAGATATTTTTATTACAAACAAGAACCCTAAACTAGTTAGGAAAATTATGAATTTACTAACAAAGAGCTAATTAAGGTATTGCCGTTTTTAAAATGAGGAAGTGAATAAAGTATTGTAGCAAACATGCTTACAACTCATTTTTACTCAAAACTGCTTCATTCTTTTTCGTCAGGCAATAGTGAAAGTGCAAAGACCTGTTGTGTGACACAAAACAATTTATAAAAGAGTCGAGGGGGAGGAGGCGACGACTGAGAAAAACACCAGCCGTTGATGACATCTTAAATGATGGATATCAGAACTTTCCGCGCATGCAAACTTTTGTCCAAAATGAATCAACAATCGGGATCCAGTTGATACAAATAAAGTGCACATATCATACTGATTTTATCGCAAAATTTAGCAACTTCCTTTTCGCTTCAGTCATTTATTTTTCGACTCAAAAGAGAAAATTTAGTTTTCCTAAGATCAAATAAAAGAACAGTTTACATAATACAATTAGAGAGATCTTACTCCTCATTACTTAATGCTTTTGGTAATGTTTTCTTTTCCAAATAAGAGTTCTTTTCTTTCTCTTCACATTTTGCATAACACTGATAAAAAATAATAGTGTAATTAAAAATGATAGTAGAACAAATGCAAAATTTTATTTTTGGAACAACAAATATAACATTTTGCATTTGTTAAATAAAAATTTTATTTCGGAAACTGCGGAAATAGTTGATAGCAGTAAATATTCTATCATTATAATTAAATTAATTATAATATAAAATTCATAATAATTTTTAAGAATGAATACATTTGGTTACAAATTTTGAGATTTAAAAAAATGATTCGTTGAAAACCTATCCTAAAAATGGAAGTTGTTTCAGATATATATTCTGAGCCATACTAGAAGGAAAAGCTTAGTAAAAGCAGCATAACTTTAATTTTTATTGAACAAAATCCCATTAAAATCGGTACATGTGTCAAACAATATTTATGTCACTATAAAATTGGAAATAATTCGGTCCATCTGCTGAAGTGTCAACACATTTATTCCTTGTATACGTCTTCGCTTTCACAAATATATTTCAACCGACGCTGAGATTCTGTTTCAAATCAAGTTTTTGAATATTAAAGTGTGAAGTCCGCTTGTGGATAAACATATAGTCACAAAATACGATATACAGAAGACTTACTCTCATGCTTGCTCTTTTCATGTTCGCTAAAAGATCTTGAAAAAGCTTAATTTCGAAAGCATTTTTATTTAAAAACATTTCATTTTTGATGAGAATTCAAAATAAGGTTTGATCTTCTACCAACATTTTGCTTGTGTTTACTTTTGTCTTTGTTCTTTTAAACATATCGACATGTTTATATTTTTAAACATTTATTCTCCGAATTTGCACTTACATCTTTGAAGATGTACGAATTATTTAATTATGTCAAGTCTAACGCAAAGTAACATTTTGATATATCAGTCTATAAAATTTATGAATTTATATCCATTTTTATTCTTTAACTAACTTTTTCTCCCTAATGAAGACAAAATAATTAAATACTTAGCGGTTTTTAAGAAACGAGAAATTAAAATAAATAAGCTTTAAGAACATAAATGTGAACATTTTTCTGTACTTTTTGTGAATATTCTTCATTGAATTTTTTTTCTAAGAAATATTTTTCGAAATCCATAAATACATCTGCTTGCTGAATTATATTCCCAAAAGTTAAAAGCGATTATCATATTTTTGTGCTTTTTTGAGTACAATGTTCCAAATAATATAAATATATCTGCCTTTTGAAGTGACTTTCCTTTCATTTTTTAAGCAACGCCTGGTAGAAAAAGCTTATTGAAAGAGTGAAGAGAAGCAAACAAATAGAAAAATACTTATAATGAAGAATAAAACTAAAAAAGAAAAAAATTCTGAGTCAACAAAAAATGAATTAAAAAATTCGCAAAGAAGCAGCTGTTTTGCATCTGAATAAACAAAAGTAATAAAAAAATCATTTACAGAATATTACATCGATGCTTCTTGAAAACTCAAAATTCAGTTATTTACAGAAGAATATAAATATTGTTTTATAAGTTCTGCTGCGGTTTAAATAGCAAGTAGCGTATCTCTTTTGCTGCATAACAGAAGATCTATTAAAAATTACAATACCTAATTTATTTATAAGAAGGAAGATTTAAAAGATAGACTTTTGTACACAAGTTGTTCACATATATCATCACAGTATAAGTAGCATAATCCGTTCGAATTTAGAAATATTTATTCAGTATATTGCGAGCTTCAACAGCAATATGATTTTTGATTAACATTCGCATTAGCTCTCACTGAAAAGCTAAGCCAAGCTGCGACAATATAGTAACTGTATGACATTATGCAATATTATACGATATTGCTTAGGGTGGGCCGCATGAAGTGGAAGTAAAATCTTGAAAGACCCGATTCCACCGAAGACTATCATATATGTAGTTTTGGTGCACGTTAAGTCCGTCAATTTCAATGTCTGACCACAGTTCAAAATAACGAAGTTCATCTCAAAATAGCCAACGTATAGCTTCAAAATGGACGTTGATCTAAGTCTGTTGAGTAAGAAACTTAATGAACCAAATTAAATTTGTATCGTTTGGATAATGTTCGCATACAAGCTCTTCGTTTCCGCATAAGACGGAAAATCAAATAAAACATTTCGTAATACTTATAAAGAAAAAAAAATACTTAGTTTCACCTGTTTCAGACAAAATGGTTCTGTTATCTCTTCCAAGCGAGATTAAGTCTCTCCTGAATTCATTATTTTAAATTCTCACACCATGACTGAAATCTCAAAAAAAATCAGATTAATTAAAGAGTTGAAAATATTTAAATTTTTAAAATCATTTTTAAATGATAATGTTTTGGGGCTGGCATATTTTCTGCTGCTATTTTCTACGTGTTGCAAAAATCGTACAAAACGCTCTACAGGACAGACCGTTGAACCTAGAGCTACAATATTTGGCTCGTAGGTACTTCTTGGGTAGTAAGTGCTCACTTAGAGTGTTTTTTTATTTAAATTAGATTTTTAATTAATCTGAAATTAATCAAAATTTTAATGTTTTTCCTCAATAACTTAGGAGAATACTATAGCACGGAAACCATTTTTATTTCCGTGTAACTCTTTTTTACTTTCTCGTATACGAAGCATACAAAGAGAAAGTATTGTAATCGTCAAAAAATTCGAACTCGAGACTTTGACGAATCTCCACGTTTTAGACCTCCCCGAGTCCGAAAAACACAATTTTGGAATTATGTCTGTCTGTCTGTGAACACGATAACTCGAAAACTATTAGAGCTACGGGATGAAATTTAGTATGTGGTCTTTAAACATAAGTTTTAGGTTTCTGTCAAATTTTGGACAAAATCCGTCCACGGGAAGTCTGTCTGTCCGCGGTCATGTGAACACTATAACTGAAAAACTTGAATAGCTAGATGAATAAAATTTGGTACACAGTTTTATCGTCATGAATGTAGGTCCGTATAAAATTTTGGGCCAAATCCGTCAGTGGGTTGACTGTCTGTCGGTCTGTATAATCGCATACTTGTATCTCATAAGCCCTTTGGCTTAGATAAATAAAACTTGCTATCACGGATGCTAACATTAATTATAGATCTGTGCCCAGTTTTCATCTCAATCGGTTAAAAAACAGGTGTTCAAATTTCATATTTAGTTCAAAATGCACATTACGACTGTGTGTTGGCGAGCGTTTCGCTTATTTCACTTAAGTTAGTCTAGTTGACGTTTGATCTCGGCGGTCTGCGAATTAAATTGTAGCGAGTCGCTCACACGCGCTCCGGAAATTATGGCAACCCCCTGATCCTTAACTTCGTTCTGACATTCTACAGATGGAAGGCATGGTGAAATTTTGCGTGATATCATTCTGTAGTAAGATTTCGTACTCAAAAACGTTAAATAAAGTTGTGGTACCTCAGCGCGCGTAAAAATTGAAAACATACACAATTTTTTTGCAAAATATTAAGTTTTAGGGAATTCATAAATTTTATATGTTTCATTGTAAATAACCATTCATAATTTTTTTTTTCAAAATAACCAGGCCATGGGTAAATACCCCAAAAATATTTACCTACCAACTGGGTGTTTACCCACCCCACATTACTGGTCGTATGCGAGAAAGTTTCGGGGAGGTCACTCCCGCTGGTTCTATTTATAATAATTTTTTCAAAATTTATTATATAGTTACTGATGCAGAGCATATTTTCACTATTCATGCGTTAATAAAATTGCTGTAAACTGTTTAATTGCGGAGTCTGCTTTCACAGCATAACCTATAATTCAAAAACTTAATAAGATTACATTTCAAAAAAATTAATTTTCAGGACTTGATTACATACTTTTGCTTCAAATTTAATGGATGTATCTCTTAATTGGGTTAATTTAATATAATTTCATGAATTTGTACGCTTGATTTAGGAACGAAGGCGTAATAATTTCCTTCCATAAACAAATTATATCCATTTTAATAAGATTGCCTTTCTTAACCCCTTTATTCTCGTGCCCGTCATATTGGCGTGCATCGAATTATCGCATTTTTAGGCTTTTAAAATTTAATCATTAATTAGCTTTATAATTTGACACAAAAATTACGTAGAATCCATAAGCATCTCAAGTATTCTATGCCTTCTTAGATGAATGAAAACGACAGACCCCTTCCAAAACAGGAAGGGTCATCGTATTAGATAGCAAAAAAATGCAAAAGTGTTTAAATTTATAGAAAGTGGTATTTTGTACAAAAACGGAAGCGTGATAATTTTTTCTCTCGCATAGAACCACTACACTGTATTTATCTCTTTATCTAATATACTCCGATTTCTAACGACTCAAGTGAATTTATTCTACGCTGAACTGGAACAAATTTATTAACTATCTCAAAATCATTCTAAACTTCTCCCGAAGTTATTTTCGCATTGGAAATATCACTTGATGAAGACTTATTCCTTTCGCTGAGTTTGCTCATATATTTGATGAAGTGACGCTCTTTAAAGATTTAAATGCACAAAGATAAAAACAGAATTTTCTCGCATCGGAACTCTCCTTTATGTGACACAATAAGTTCTATTACGTTGCTCAATAGAAGTTAAAAGCCAAAACAGTCTTTGAAGCTTAGAGAACGGTTTTCAAATTCCATTAGCTTGAATGTATTTTTAAAAATTTCAGTCGAGTTTGTTTGCATGGTAAACAAATGAGAATCGTCACACAACTTGGGTATCTATTGAAATAAGCCTAAAAGCAGTATGTTCTAAGATTTCTATTCACACAACATTAATTTATTAGAGAATATAAGACGAAAAGTGCTCTTTGCTGAGTTGAATATGGTTAAAGATAATGTTACTCTGCAGCTGTAAAACAATTTCAGTTGTTTACACATAAGTCACTAATATTTAAGTAATTATTTCAATTAACTTAACTTCAATTTTAAAATGAAATAGCATCATAATAAAGAGAGGCGCACTTATTGTTGTTAATTATGTTGACTTTTCCTATTAAAACAAACAATATCTCTATGGAAATTATCACATACATTCATAAAAATTTATTATAATGTAATAATACAGCCCTTTCCTTATTTTGTATTTACAAATGACGGAGATTTACTGCAGAATTCAAAATAGATTTTTTGTACTATTTCTATTGGACAAAATAAAACTTTTAAAAAGCTCACGAAGAATTTAATTATGAAATTTATTTGATTCGAGGGCAAAGGAAATTTAAACAATTAGAATTAATTATTTTTGCGACCCAAAACTTGTAGAACATTGATTCTTCTTGAGAAAATTCATGGATGCTTATAAATGAAAAGGTAATTCATAAGCGCGATGATGCCAATAAAAGTTTAAATCTGCAAATTTGATTAGTTTTTCTTTCATTTTCAAGAAACGAACTGCGATAACTATCATAGGCTGTTCAAAAACAAACATTTTGGAAGTTTTCGTGCAACAAAAGAAGGAAATTTTCTACAGCATTTAAATGAAACTTTTCAGCTGTACGATGAAATTAATAAAATCGCCTATTGCTATAGATCCAACATTGTTCAGCTAACAATGAAACTTGTAAATTAAATAAAAATATGCAATCCTTCACAAAGGAATTTTCTAATTAGTTTATAAGAAATCTTTTGCTATTTTCGCATAATCGTTTTTCATTTTTATTTATCGAGATAGTAGTCCATTGTCTTTACATTGTCATCGATAAAATATGTTTGAAATATAATTATGCAAGAAAACAGGAAGCAATTCAATTTTCTCAGGGGAATCCATTGTTTTTAAAATATAGTAGTGCTCATGTTCGACTACTCTTCTCAAACTTGTTCTTTTTAACTCCATTTTATAATCGCAGTTTAAAGCAAAGAGAGATTGGCAAACACAATGACAGATGAGCGACGAAAAGCCAACGCTCTTTACATTTAACAAAGAAGTAAAAACGTTATCGACTGTTTTTCTTTGTGCTATCGAGTTTTTTTCCCCTTTATTAAAGTTTTTTTCGTAACTCTTTTTTTTTTTCCTTAATACGCTCAGCTACAGACCTTGGTACAAAAAAACTTGTCTCCCGTAATAATTATATTTGTACAATGTAGACATAAAGCTTCATGGAATAAGTGCTTTTTCAAATGTAAAGCTTCTTAAAAAGTGGTATTCGATTTCGTAGAAGAAAAAGTGTGATCAGTTCAAACACAATACGATTTCTAAGAAGCACTTAAAATTTCTTCTTTCTTCCAAAGAATCAGAGTAAATTTTCGAGGAACTAAGAGAATGCAATGCATTGTTGACGAAATAAAATTTTACTTGGTTTTAGAAACAGTTAACTAATAATTTATCTAATTGCTTCCTTCATATTTCTTTCTTCTTATATATCCCTTTCTTCTTATTTTTCCCTGAAAAACTGAAAGTATTTTATTAAAAGGAAGTAAATCCATTTATCAGCTGTTTTGTAGGTTGCAAACATATCAGATATTTATTTCTATTTCTAAGCAACGCTCACTATAAATTAAATGGCTATCTTGAAACATAAACGAGCAACAGAAGAAAAGAAATACGGTACTTTCTTTTCCCCTAACGCTTCTCTTCATTTTTAAGCTAAGTCTACTTGCACCACGTAAAGCTGCAATTCATTGACGAAAAACTTTTATTTCTTGCATTCTTCTTGTTCACCTTGAACTGTTCTCAAGAATGACACCTAAAATTGTGATGGTTACTTCACCGCTATCTAACAAAGTGAATAGCCAACATTTTTTTATGCCTTTTTGCAGGATGAATAAAAAAATTAGATCAAACTCTAAAAAACAGTAGCTATAATAAAATCAAACAATTTCCGACATAACTTGAAAGGATGAAAAAAGAAACATTAAGAGCCCCAGGAAAAATTTGATAGCCGAATCATTGAGGTAAAGCGAAAACAAAAGATTGCCTAAAAAGTGTTAATGTTTGCTTGTCTGTTGAAAATATTAATGCTTTTAAAAGAAATAAAGGAAGATGGGGGGGAAATTTGGTAGAATATCTATATAAAAAAGTATTTTACTTGATTTTCTATTTCAACCAAAATACCTGGAATGACTCTTTTATTTTTCTTCTCCAACCCAAAAATATTCCTGCAGGCAAGCCAGAAGGCGAAAGTAGATTCCTTTTTGTCCAGAGTTCTACAAAAATGAAATTTCACCCCACCCACACACCATTTCCACTTTTAATTTCGTAAAGGTTGGAGCTATGAGGATGAAAGAATAGAATAGAATGAAAATGTTGAGAACTTTCTAACGGAATGTCACATATTTAAGTTAAAACGCAGTTTAAATTAAGGTTTGAAAATCACTTTTAAACCCCTAACTTAGCACTAAATAATGAATTTCTAAATTAGTTCAGTTTTATTTGAGTTTATATTTGTAAAGAAAATCACGAAAGCTATATGTGGTTATGTCTCCGCGATACCAATTTTCACTTCAAAATACTTAATTTTTAATATAAAATCTCCCCTATGCATTAATTTTGATAATTTAAATAAATATGAAAAGAAGTAAAAATTATGAAAAAAATTCTGCTAAATATGCAGAAGCTTTCTGCTATCTTCAGAAAAAGAGAAATACAAACTGTTGAACTAGAATTTCTCCTAAGGGAAATGTAAAACTCACCGCGCTCTTTCCTCTAGAACAAATAAATTCGATAAATATATTCCAGAAAGAAATGGATGAACCGCATTTCCACACTTTTTTTCTTTCTTGAATAGGCAAACAGAACGTGACATTGCTTACGTTAAATCTGCATACAGCATTGCTTCTCCAAAATCAAAACTAAAACTCTCTGCATTGCAGAGCTCTGTGTGTGAACAATTTTCCAATAGTTGTGCTACTTTGTCCAACAGTGAGAAATTCAAAGTTGGAAAATTTGCAGAATGAAATGCCACGCGCGTATAGGCCCACACAGCTTCCATAACTTATTTTTTAAACAATGTGAGAAGACTTAGCTGATACTGGTTAAACTGTAACTTAATATCAATTAATACCGGATTCTTAAAAATAACTTGAGACACAAATAAGCATTTTACTAACTAATACTAGAGTTTCAGTCAATTTCATATTTGTCAGATTTGTACTGTTTGAGACTACTTTCTATAGTTCTACACTGGAAGCAAAAAGTTCCCAGGGGGTAATCAGAAGGAAAGAAAACCAAAATATTGGCAGAAATTTCTAAATAATAATTGAAAATGTCTTTTAATTTAAATCTATAAGTGCATTAAGCAAAGGCGTAAGGCATAATTTTTTTAGCAGTCCCAGAATAGTTTATTACTATAATTATTCAAACTCCAGTTTGTACTTTCTTGTATTGTATTCTTGGTGAGACGATTCCGAAATAGAATTCTGTCGTTTCAACTATTTATCATTTTTGTGAGATTATCGACACTCTACATTTAATAATACATTCTTCTAAAGCACTTCAAATATGAAACTAATACATGAAAAACAAAATTTTCAAAATTAATATTTTTTTGTTTGTTTCTTTAATTCTTTAAACCAAATTTCATTGAAATATCTACTAAAAATAAAAGTGCGTGTGTGTGGCAAGGCGGCGTGTGCGTGCGTGCTGTGTGTGTGTGTGTGTGTGTGTGTGTGCGTGTGTGTGTGTGTGTGTGTGTGTGTGTGTGTGTGTGTGTGTGTGTGTTAAAAATTGTTGAAATAGTATAGTCAAATAGTTTTCATTGTTTAAACAAATATTTAATTGCACATTTATCTTTCATTGTTGTAATCTGAGAAGATATCCTAATACAATTTGTTTTCATATTATGTTTCATCAAAATTTTTGTGAAATCTGTAAACCAAGCTCTCCAAGATATTATTTTGTTATACATTAAGAAATATATCCAGTCCAGTAAGCTGAATGGTTATGGTTGTTATGCTTTCATTCTTTTCTCAGCATGTTTTAATCCATCTAGCATGCGGCTTTAAATAAAATGTACCGCGTCATTTTTACGTTGAAATCAAATGCATATTTTACAAGAGGAATAAGAAAGTGAAGATAGTGGCGACAACATGGAATTGGAGGTTACATGTCATGCTCAGTTATTTGATTCCATGGGGAACCTTTATGCAGACAATGAACAGAACAGGTTGAAGGTCACTAATAGAACATGCGCTAAATATCTACCACAATCTGAAGTTTAAAATTACTTTGTTAAGAGAACCATGAATATAAAATGATGCAAGATTTAATTGAAATCATATTCCCGGCTGTATATAAGTTGGTCGCCGAAGGCGGCTAGCATTCAATAAGAGTATATAGAGTCGTTATGAGATCTGGAGAGGTGATATTAGATATAATATTAGATTTTGAGATCGTAAAATTTACTACAGAGAATTTAAAAATATTTCTCCTTGTAATATAAAAAAATTGGTATCCCGTCAAAATAGCCAAAGCCATAGAGATCCGCACAAAGAATCCAAGACACTTTCTTTCTCATGGCATTTCACATAATCTTGAAATGTTATAGTTTGTATATTTAATATTAATAAATATATATGTGTGTGTAAATAGTGTGTGTGTGTGTGTGCATTGTGTGTGTGTGTGTGTGTGTGTGTGTGTGTGTGTGTGTGTGTGTGTGTGTGTGTGTGTGTGTGTGTGTGTAATAATCTCACTTAATTTTATTTCAAATTCTAATATTATATATTTTAAAGTCTTAATGTATTCCAAAATCACTTTTCTTAAACTCCAATTTCGTTCTATTTCCCGCGCTGGAGGTATATTAAATCTCTCGTTTTGGTATATTTATTACTAAAAGAATATTTTAATCGCTTTCACGTGCCCACCGAAAATCATGATGCGTCTCCTTGGCGCTAGACTTTTTCCCTAAACCTCTTACGTAATTTATTAAAAATAGCCAATATTCCCTTGACTTTGATCACGTGTTATATTGTTATTCCCTTATCTGAGAAAATCGGGGATTTTCTGTACACTTTTACTAAAAACTTCAACTAAGATGTTGGTATGTCCGTCACTCTCCAAAATATTTTTATAATAAAGCAAATTGGTTAACAACTCCGCTGTTTTATGAAACATTTTATATATTTCTTAAATATGTTTTTCAATGGTATTCAGAATTTGAATTTGAGTTATTTTGTCGGAGCTATTATTGAACGGGCAATTTAGTCTTGAGCTATGTTGTCGGGGTTCTTATTGCCCTGGCTATTTTGACAGGTCACGGTAAAAATAATATTTTGAAAGTGGGGAGAAAGTGAAGAAAATTCCAAAAGTTACTATTGGTCTTGCAAAATTTTGATATTTTTTTAATACTAACCTAATTGTTGTTTAGTCAAGTTTTAGTAATTCCATTAACCAGCAATCTTTCAAAAACTTCTCTATACGAAGCATATAGTAAATCAAGCATACGTATAATACAAAGGTAAGAATTGGGCTTTTGATCGAATTTATAAAGGTGACAATGTCTGATAATTTCCGAGAAACTATAAACGACTTTCCAAAGGGTTTGAGTTGGAGATATATAGATTTAATGAAAAGGTAGATGTAAATGCCTAACAGATTTAAATTCAACTCCTATTCCAAGAAGTCTTTGCGTGAAAAGTCATTTCAAATTGTTTTCATCTCACATGAAGTAGAAATAACCAAAATGCTATGTATTTATTGAAACTTGCTATGTCATAAGATTCTGTATTCGAGTTCTTTAGAATTCATAAAAGTTTGGAGTGAAAACAACACCAGCAAGGGAATGCTGATAACTATATTGGCATTTGTCAGCGTCAAATATGCTTGCAAAGAAGATAAATAATTGCTTTCTTAATTGAATTGTATCAATAGGTGCTTTCTTAATTTATGTGTCAATAGGTGCTTTCTTAATTGAAGATCTAATTAGTAATGGAATTAATTTGATATCCTAAATAAACAAAATTTCATATTCCCACATAAAGTGGATTTTCCTCATGAGTTACAAAAAAATCAGCGGTGACTATCCAGCGTAATCATATTCTAAAAAAATTAATAATTATTAATTCATTTATTTATTAAATTCTTTAATTATTAATTAATTAGGTATTCTCTAGAAATACCTAAAATTAATTACCCTGTATATCTAAGTTGAAGTTATCTCTAAAGAGGATTTCGCTCATAGAAATATATTTCCTGTACTATATTAGACCCTATAGCTCGAACTGGTATGCGTTCATTAAGTGCCGAACTGCAGAAAGTGAGATTCCCCTTCGTCTATCATTATCAAACATTCGTTAGATGTTGCTGCAGCAACGTAAATGATGAACAAAGATTTATTTGCTTTTACAACAAGAATAAGCAACAATTTCGCAGTCAAAGGTTGAGGTGAGCTGATTGATTTACTACAATTGGTGTACCCATACCGAACTAGTTTCATAAGTAGAATTTTATATGCTAAAAAGTAGCTCAAGTATACTAATTCTTTCTTATAAACAGGTAAAATATCCATTCTCAAGAAACTATTTAAAAAAATTTTAAAAAAATTGCTTTTCATAGAAAAATAGGAGCGCTAGTGTTAAAACGATAGAAATAAATTATTAAAACTATGACAGTGAGTACTATCAAACATTAATTTATTTTTAATTCATTAAATAATTTTAAATTTCTATTATGAGTATAGGCATATATTAATATCTTTAAAATCTTGTATTAATTCCGAAATTAATGCAATTGTTTAAAAATTAATAATCAGATTATGTCAACTTTTTATTTGTTCCTTTTTATTGAATTTAGAGTTTCAATTCCATTGCAATTTTTTATACGAGGAAAAGTTCGTTCGATTTCATTTAATGTGAATAAAGAATATCAATAAAAAAGTGTATCACGAGAAATATTTTACAGCCTTGAAGTAAAGTATTATTAACTTTTAACTTTTAAATTCAATGAGAAGCAAATGCTACAATTTCTGAGCAATTGTTCAACTATTCCTAAATTCATTGAATATTTAAAATTTCTTCACGTGCAGAAAGAAGAACCAACATGCAGAATACCAATATACAGCAAATTCACGCAAATTGCAGTAAAAGTGCTAATGTAAAAGAAGCTGTGCTACCTACGATTTATTAACCTACTATACATCTGAACAAAAACGAAAAGAATAAGTATATATAGTAGTAGGCTGTAATTCGATGAAATTTCTGCTACTAAGGTGTCTTATTATACATTACTAACTCTTATTGAATTCAGTGAACTGAAAGTGAACATGAATCTTTAGCTGAAATGGCGGCTGTCTCCTGCGCATTGTTTTATGTGTTTGCTTATTTACTTAAGTAAGCAGCACTAAGTTTTTTTAAAAGGAATATAATCAAATGCAATATATTAATTTACACCAGAACAAATTTTGATAGGTATTATTAAGACAAATACAGGGTGACAATTATTCAGGTATATGAAATAAAAAATATAATTTTCGAAAACTACTGGTTTCAAACTTTTATTCAAATTTTAAAACTAACTACAGATATTCGGATTTAGTTTATGACATGTTCGATATGCTTGCCATCAATGGCTATGACGTGGCGCAGACGAAGAGCAAAATTCTGCAAAAATCGCTGAAGTGTCGAGACATCGACAGTACCAGTTCTCTCGAACTTTTCAATCACATTTTTGATTGTTATAACCCTTGGTCTGGTTGTCTACAGCTTGTACTCGGTCGCAAATTTCCTTTGAGCCGCAATCAGGCTGTTATTGCTCGAATAGTAAGCCTTGACGATCGATATACGCTCAGAAACGCTGTATTTCGACAGTTTCAACGAAAAATGAACAACAACAATTAAAACGCGCATGCTCAAAAAAAATTCCAACATGCCCTGAATTCAACCGTCAAGTTTTAACTGAATCTCGCCAATGGTTCAGAAGTTATCAAGGTTTTTTTGATATAGCTCAATAATTGTCACCCTGTGACTAGTAATTATGTGAACAGTAGACCTCGCCCTCCCCTCAGCGAAAAGAAATATAAGATCAGTTCTTCATCGTAGCTCTTAAATGTTTATCCAATGTTGTCATTCATTTTGAAGGCAATATTGTTTCCAGGGCACATCATAATTTATTTTCGAGGAGGTATCAACCATGTACAATATTGCAAACTTATATTATGCATAAATTTTATTCCCTGTATTTATAAAACTAATTCATTAATTTATTAATGAAGTTACATCAAAAATGTACTGGAACAAAGTTGTAGAGCATTTTATGCTAAAGAGTGGAGATAATCTTCACATTCTTATAAAATGGACCGTTTGGCTAGAATCGTCGAATAAACACACATTCAGGAAAAGGGGAAAATACGATTAGATGAAACTAAACAGGAGAAAACAACAATACGTAACTATGATCTTATCTCTCTTTTTTTCCTAATGCGAATTATTTATGCGGATCTTTTTTTTTTCAACAGTATTATCAACATTACAATTAAATGTCCTTTTTTTATCAGTACATATTAACAAAATTGCAATTAAATATATCGCCGTTACCAAAATGATTCAAATGTTATAATGTTGTCAAACTCTCAATGTCTCGCCAACACATTGAAACCATTAAAACGGCCTCCAGCTTGAAACGGAATAAAAAAATAAAAATTCTTACATGTGCGTGGTTTTTTATGGTTTCAATGAACATTTGTACCAAATCTGGAGAGAATCGAACAAAGCGTTTTTAACAAATTTACAAACAGTCGAAACGCCGAACTGTCGAGTTAAAAAGAGAGCTCGCCTCGCTCGGTCAAAAAATGTACTTTAGTAATTGAAAAATTTGATAAATGTTTTGTGCTATAAATCTTCCAGATCCAAAGGAAACTTTCACATTCTCATCCTTCTAATTCACTTAAAACAAATCAAAGCTGCCATTCTAATATACATGTTTCACGACAATGTTAACAGTATCGCGATACCAGGACATACTTATTTCGTCATAGTGAAATGTAGATTACCGAAAAATCTTGATTTGAATTTCGCCTGGATGTCCTGATGGCAGAGAGATCAGAGGATAGTGAGTTTCAGATCTCTAGTGATTCCTACGTGTATATGGGCTTAATGAGTATTAAATCTGTCATATAGTGTCAAATGTCCTCTCGATAGTGTGGTGTGGAATTCTGAAGAGTGGGGTGAACCTTGTTTTCCTAATTGTTCAATCACGAGTTCAGTCCCAAAGTAATCTTAATTTTGCTTCAAAATAGAACTTCACTTTAACAAATCAAAGCAAATCTTGATTTGAACTTGATGATAAGAGTTTCGAATCTATCTCATTTATGGTATTCAAAACTTCAGCGCATTCTCGGAATCTTATGATGAATCGTGACATAATATATAAAAATGGAATCATTGTTTTCGAACACTTTTAGTGACATGAAACAATTTTAGTGCTCTACTTTGACGAATTCACGAGTGTCGTTTGATTACTGCGCTGAGATCAGGCTTTGAAACACAAAGAGTTGGAGTACAAAATAATGCGAGCAC
>BGPR01001666.1:53834-231324 GCA_013235015.1 Araneus ventricosus | reverse complement strand
TTTGTAAGGGCATTTTTCTAATTGCCTTACATTTGTAATAGATTTTCTTGAAATAGCTGGATGTATCTCTGTATAATTTTTTCATATTACTATATTTCAATCAGCTAATAGTATTTTTTTCTGAATAATTTCTTTAAATGTTTCATAATTATTGATCTTTTCTATATGTATGCTTGCTTTATCAAATTATATTGAAGTTGCTTACCAAAGAAAATTTAAAGTAATAATTGACTTTTTTAAAAAAGGATATTAAAGAAATCGAAGTTCCCTATATTAAAATATTGGCTTCATCTGGAAATTTCACAACTGTGTTTTCTATTCATTATGCTTTTATTATTTATATTTTTATCCAAAATATCTATATTTAATTCTATGTATATGATAAAAATTCAGGATATTTTATTTCATCATACAAATTTATGAACCTGCTATTTTAAAGAAGCAGAATGAAATTTGGAATTCCTAGATTACTATACATTTTTTCTAATACTAAGTTTTAGGAAAAGGAAAAACAAATGAAAATTTAAATTTTATTTTTCAAATTTAAGTTCAGTCTTCTTTTCTATTTAACTGCCATTGAAGTCTTAAAAGTTCATTAAGCTATTGAAATTATTATTTTTGTTTTAATGGATCTTTTTTACAATAGTAGAGCAATTTTACAACTAGAAATTTAATTTGTATGCTTTGCTAAGTAATAAAATATGCTGTTTTCCATTTAACTGTGTTTTTTGTGTTTACTTTCAACATTATACCTATTTATGCATATACATGCAATAATGGTGAGTACATGCTACAAAATTTCTTCATTTACAAAGCATCAACATTGCTTGAGAATCATTTCTCCAAATATCTTTTTCATGAAACCCGTGGTAAACTGCTAATCAGCTGGAAATTTTAGCATAACATATTAAGTATTTATTCATCTGTTTACTCAATCTTAACTTGAGTTAAGAATTGAACATGTGTTCCTTTTACGGATTGTATTATGTGCTTTTAAAAGTGATGAACAGTTAAATTTCTATGCATTGGCAAATAATATATATTGATAATTTATAAAGAGTATTTTTTAAGATATTGTGGGTATAGATTTTCAAGTCTATTTGTTAAAATATAAGGTAAGGTATTTCTTGCATCTTAAAACTAAAGCAATCTAGCATTTTATAAAAGTTACAGTTTTTAAATTGACATAACAGTTTTCACAGCCAATATCCATATAGTATTTATAAAAAATAACTGACCATGAATCAGTAAAGCTAAATATCCTTACTAATGAGAATGTAAATCTACAATTAAAGATCACATTCACGTTAAAGTATAATTCTATTTCAGTTACTCTGATTCAACTGTATATTTGTTTAGTGCAGTTGCCTAGGACAACTTTTTGAATAATATTTATTATTAACTTTTACTTTGAGAAAATTCTCAATAAATAAATATCTGTTAATATTATTTTATTAAATATAATAATATTTAATACTACCATCTGTTGTTCATCATGTCATGTTTTGATAATGATTTGAAATTACCTTTAAATAGTTTGCTTCTAAAAGTAGTTAACTAAATAGATTGCCAGGACAATTAGGATTGTAATATATGGTTATACTTCTTGAAATTATTTATTTCTGTATTTAAAAATGATTAAGTACTTAAATGAAGACATCTGTTTTCCTATTCTCGCGGGCGGGGGGCGAGATACTTTATCTATAATGACTATTTTATAACAAATGTTTTCATATGTAGTTAGGCATATTATTTATTATAAGATGCATGCAAAATAATTGTCCTTAAATTGATCATGGATAAAGCTTAATATCCTTACTAATGAAAAGAATAATTTCCTTAAGAAATTTACCATTAAAAAATTGGCATTCATGTGAAGTGTAATTCTATTTCAGTTATTTTTATACAACTTCATATTTGTTTACTTCAGTTGCCTCAGAAAACTTTTAACTGAAAAAATGAGGAAATGTTCAATACATGAATATCTGTTTATATTATTTTATTAAATACTACCATCTGTACATCTGTTGCTCATCGTGTCATGTTTTGTGATTATGATTTGAAATTACTTCTAAATAGTTTTCCAGAGCAATAATGATTACTAGATGTCGACCAGCGGTCGAAGTTTGACCGCAGTTCATTAAATTTTTAAGTTTGAACGTTATTGAGGTTCTTTCGTCAAAAATTATACCTCTATAATCATTGCATATATATTTTTTTAATTTTGTTCTATTACGAATGAATTTTGAATTTTATTCTATTGCTGCTACACAATTTTCTTTTTACAACAGATGTATATTGAGCAATCTATATATTGACATCTATTTGACAAAATATACAATGTTTATACAAAGTAAACAATGCATGTTTTATTTCATTTAGTTTAATGTATTTGTAATACATATTATATATAAATACATATTATGTATCTTTAGCGATAATCTCTACTCTGTGCGACTGTTTGACCACAGACTAATATGTGTTTGACATTGACAGATTTAAATCATCCGCATTTTGTATTTCACTCAGAAGAGTTTTTTTTATAAATAATCTAAATAAACTTCCTCTTGGTGTGGATTTCACTACAGGGGGATTAAATCAATTACAAATAATTCACTGCGCTAATTTTTTATAGTGTGTGAACGTAAACAATGAATGTTTTATTTTAATTAATTTAATGTATTTTTAACACATATTATACATAAATTTTATCTTTCTGCACTCCTTCTCCATATGAACTTTAACTATGCCAAATCTCGCACTCTTTCGTGCTCGCAATGTGCTTAAAAAGGGGTACAAAGTTTTTTCTTCACGTATTAATATATCGATGGTATATGGTTATATTTTTGAAATTATTTACTTCTGTATTTAAAAATGATTAGGTACTTAATTGAAGACTCATCTGTTTTTCTATTCTTCAAGGGGAAGAATTGATTTATCTGTAATGATTATTTTCCAACAAATGTTTTCATATGCAGTTGGGCATATTATTTATTATAGGATTTGTGCAAAATAATTGACCTTAAATTGATCATGGATAAAGCTTTAATATCCTTAGTAATGAAAATGATAATCTCCTTAAAAAATTTACAATTAAAAATTGCATTCATGAAAAAGTGTAATTCTATTTCAGTCATTTTTATACAACTTGATATTAACAACTTATATTTGTTTAGTGCAGTTGCCTCGGACAACTTTTAACTCGAGAAAATATTCAATAATTGAATATTTGTTCATATTATTTTATTAAATATTATAATTACTACCATCTGCTCATCTGTTGTTCATCCTGTCATGTTTTGATTATGATTTTAAAATTACTACTACAAGTAGTTAACTAAATAGTTTGCCAGAGAAATTAGGATTATGATATGGTTATACTACTTGAAAATATTTACTTCTGTATTTAAAAATGATTAAGTACTTAAATGAAGACTCGTCTCTTTTTCTATTCTTGGGGGGGAATAATTTATATATAATGATTATATATAAATTTTCCAACAAATGTTTTCATATGTATATTATTTATTATAGGATTTTTGCAAAATAATTTACCCTAAATTTATAATGGATAAAGATTAATATCCTTACTAATGAAAATGATAATTTAGTTAAGAAATTTACCATTAAAAATTGCATTCATGAAAAAGTGTAATTCTATTTCAGTTATTTTGATACAACTTTATATTAACAACTTATATTCGTTTAGTGCAGTTGCCCCAGGCAGCTTTTGGAATAACATTTATTAATCTGAAAAAATGAGATTTCTTTCTAATTTTTACGAAAAAGTTTAAAATAAAGTTTATTAGTAAAAGTTAAGCAAATGGGAAAAATAAGCCTGCATGAAAGAGTAAGTTAATCTGTATTTGAGATTCAATAATGTATTTATTAATTTTTTAAAAAAACATGCACAAGAACAACAATTTTTAGTGCTAATAATAAGATAATGGAAAAACTATACACAATTCAGCATAATATAGTTTTTTCTAATATATTTTCAATCTGATCTTTTTCAGAAATATCATAAATTATTAAGGATTATTCTCATGCATCTCCATATTAGAATGAATTTATATTCAAATTACACCTGTGTCCAATCTAAAAAATATTAAGACACATGAACCCAACCACACATGAAAATAATTGTTGGAAAGAAGTACAACCGTTTATCATAATCCTAATTGCTCTGGCGAACTTTCTTGAAATAATTTCAAATTATCAAAACACGAGTAACAACAGATTCAACTGAAATCTACCCCCCATTACTCCGATCAGCTGTGGAGGCGATCTTCTGCGTCATTTCCGATCCGATAGATAAGTCTTCAGTCACATGTATTACAAAAGTGATGCAATCATTCGAAAACGCATATCACAACAAGAGGGATGATTCACCGAAAGACAATCGTACAAGACCAATAGCAGTAGAAACTGCTATTGGGGGAAAAAGTGATTGGGGGGAGAAAAATGTGAATCACAGAGAAACGTAATACGAGGGAAGAAATAGTTGGTATTTGTGGTTTCACGTTCTAGGGAACTGCAACTTTTCATGGCGCCATCTATTGTCAGTTTATAGAACTATAAACTAAAACTTTGAAAAGTTTATTAAAAAATCAAATTAAAAAATTAAAACACTTTACTTTTAATTACAAATGATTAAATCACACCTTTTTGACAGTAGTATTCATGACTGGTATTTGTGATTTTTTGATATTACGTAGAAAATAACAGTTCGTCAAATATTCGTCATCCCTATTTATCCAGAACAAAAGCTGGCATGCTCACACAGTGGCTAGTGATACTAATCGCCAGAAACCATCCGATGAAATGATAGTTTTTTTTATGCTATGGCAAAATGTCGAGTTAGACAGTAAACATTCAGTATTACTTTTCTGAAATATTTACGTTGATTACTGTATTTCTTGCCTATCTTGCCTAGATTAAATTTTATATTTTTCTAGTCATCATTTTTTTAACTGCAATTTTAACACTCTGGTGTCGTTGTCACCGCGTGATTTGTGTTTTGGTTTGTGTTTTCCAATTGACACCGGAGAGCAAATCTTCATCCTTCCTTCCTTTTTGGTTTGTTTGCATTATAGTTTCAACGAAATAAATAATAAATTAAGTGAAATTTCTTCCATAAAGTCTCGGTGAATGCTTTTATAAATAAAACAAATTGAACTAATATAATTTTTCTTGATTTTCGTCTATTTTTACGGTGAGTAATATTTAAAACCTACTCTGCCAAAACAATTTATTGGTAAATCAGTGTATTTGTGTTATTTCTGCTATTGTTGATTTTAGTGGGAAAATATTAGGGAGTGTATGAAGGGAACACATCTGCTATTATTTATTTTGCTACAGTGCTTGTAAATTATTGTGTTGTGCATGTCTAAATGAAAAACTTGGTTCCTTAGGTCCGTTTTGAATAGAAACTGTGATCATTGAATTATGTCTTGAACTGGTAAGGTTGGTTTTGGACTCGTTATTTTCATAACTTCAGGTTAAATTTTAGAAATATATTTTCGCTTTTTCGTTAATTTTTTGTGATTTTATTAACTTAATTAAATTTTATAAACTGACAGATTATTAAAAAAAACTAGGAAAATACGATTTTTGCTTCTAATAAACGTAAAAACTAAAATTTTAAAATGCTTTTTTTAACTAATTGTTCAGTATGGTATTTACTAATAACATATAGTAGGGATGTGGTACTTGCGACCTTAAAGCCACGTGTGGCCTTCTTGAGTTTCTTATGTGGCCTTACTAGTTATTTACAATTTGCATTGAAATATGTAATTATCTGTAATATAATAATAATTACAGAAAAATATGCCTTGAGATTCTGGAGCTTTTTGCCCAACTGAAGTCTTTAACATATTTCTGCCACCGACGTGATGGCTCGTCAGAACCTATTATCTAATTAAATAGATGGTTTGAATATTGAGTGTGAATAGTGGTAATGAATGTGTTAATGAGGCTTTTTATTGTAAAAAGGTTCCCCACCTTTGGTATATAGTTTGATATTATGACAGAATGATTGTCTTATGAACTGTTATGCATTGATTTTTTTCTTAAAAATTATTACTTGAATTTCATTCTTATAGGTATATAAGACTGTGCTGTGTGATGTTGTTATAGTAAATAATTTAGTAGGTAATCTTATATAAAGTTTTATTTTATTAAAAGAAGTAAATTGTTGATTAATGTGAAGCTTATATTTTGCCTTGGAATTGCCTTTTTTTTTTTAGAATTTACTTTCAACAGCATTTTTTGTTGAAAACTGGTAAAAACTGTTTTTACTATTTACTAGAATGATTAGAAATTTTCCAGAAAAACATTTAAGAATTGAATTGAAAGTTGCTTATTGTTAGATATGTTATTTTTAATAAATAAGTACTTATTGCTTAATTTATCATGTTTCTATAATGGAAAATGTACTTTCATTCTTTTCTAGATAGAAGTTTATTGGAATGCAAATGTTTTTTTCTATTATAGAAAGTAAACACAGCATATTATTGACTGTGTCAGTTATTTAATTGTATTATTCATATGTTCTTTATTCATTATACATAATATTCTATTCTAAAATAACGTTTTCTATCTGGCTATTGTTATTTTTTAAAGAAAATTTACAAGTTTTCTTTGGCGTAGGATTTAAATGCAATTATAATTTATGTACTTGAGATAGTGAAATTAATATCTTAAATAAAAAAAGTGCAATTGCAAAATTGTGTAAAAGTATATAATTTTCATTCCATTTTATTTATTTTTTAAAAATTATTAGAAAATTAATTGTTTTTTATATAATTTAGACCACTTATTTATGGCATTCAGTAATAATAGGTTTTATTATTTCAATTTTGGAAATGCTTTTTAGAGAATGTAAATTATTAAATAAAGGGAGAATTACAAAATGCTCTATTTTTTGCTATACATATTAATATATCAGTATTTACATACCTTAATTTCAAGCTGTACCTATGGAAAGAATTGTATTTATTATTAATTTTTTTCCATTATGTATGCAGAACTTTGTATTGATATACTTTTAGCAATGTTGTCAGTGAGATATTACATGTTAATGGCCATTTAGACACCTTTTTAGAGACTTAAGCAATTTTTATCATTTAGGTTTGATGATAGATTATAGGATATGCAATCATGATTATAAATAGCAGTATTGTAATGAATAGTGAGTTGTCCGAATATTTGGTATTCAGCCATATTTAATGCTGAATAGTCAATAAATGAATACCCACTTTTTGAAAGCATTTTACTTTTCATTTTAAAATAAAGTATTTATCAAATTTCTAATTAAAAATATTAAATGAATGAAATTTATTATTATTATTTTTTATAGTTTTGGAAAAATATTAACATCTTGATGTTTTTAAAAGAAATATTTCACATACCAATCAATGGAAGGGTGAAAAAGTATATTGCAAAAAATATCTAAATTTTATTCCATTCTATTCATTATTTTTTAAAAAATAATACTGAAAATTTTGTATTTTCTAGTAATTTTGATTAGTTATTAACAGCATTAAATGGTTTAATGTTTTTTTTTATTTTAATGTTAAAATTGTTTTTCTGATCACTGCATATTATTATTAAATAAATTAAAAATTAAAAAATGCTCTAATATTTTTGCTATGTATATTAATTACTTGCTTTAATTTCAAACTATAGGTATCAATGGCAGCTGTAGTATTTCTTATTATTTATTACTATGTATGCAAACTTTTTACATTGATACACTGTCGGCTAAGGTATCATATGTGTTAATGAGTATTTAGACAGTTTTATTTCAGACCTAAACTGTTTGTATTAGGAAAGTTTTATGACAGAATATATGATGTGCAGTTATTCTTATAAATATCTGTTTTAACCTCCTTCTACCCTAGAATTACAGCCTTGTGTTTTAAACCACAAGTTTTTATCCATGATTCTGAAATTTTATCTTCATGGCAAGTAGTAAATAACTCAACATCTAACTAAATAGCAATGTAGGTGTGAGATGACATGCATAATTGTGTTTTTTATATCATTGTGAGGTCTAATGCTTTGTCTGTATTATTTGGGAATGAGATAGCTAGAATATTTTTGATTGGATTTGAACCAACGAAGAGGATATCTTTAAGGAGGATGAAAGTTTTGGCTGAATTCTTAAAATGCCTGCCCTTCCTGCCCCAAGAGGTTGGAAATAATGAGGGACTGAAATTTTCATTTCCCCGTAACTCCTTTGCTATTGAAGTTAGATAATTTAAAGTTTTTTGATAGCTGCAGTTGCTTAGAAGTTATGGGTTGAAAGCTCATTTTCAATCCCTTATTTCTACACACTTTTTACTTATGCATGTGACACCGTGTTGAAAAGCTCTCGGCCTTCTCTCCCACTCCTGTTCATCAACCCTTTTGAAATTAGGGAAAGAAATGGCAGAGGGAGTGAAATTTTCTTATAAAAAAATCTCTAGACGAACAGATTCTACCCTGACTTCTGGCTTTCACACAGGTTTTTTAAAAAAATATTTGTTAATAAATTATGAGGATTGAATTATATATTATAAGAATATTGATAACATAAAAGCAGTGACACATTCTTGTTCTTCTGAAAAAGATTCGATTTAGTATTTTTGACATCTGAATATTTCTGATAAATAAGATTATTGAATGAGTATTGTAATCATCAGTTGATTGTTTTTTTATTTATTATTATTAGGGGCATCTGAAATCACGGTGATACGTTATTGCATTATGAAATTCTTCAATCCGAATGTAAAGGTGTAACCAGTAATTAGTTCTGTCCAAAAATGTATGAACAAAGTTAACAATTCAAAGAAATCAAGGGAGCCACAAGTATAATACTGCAATTGATGAAAAGAAAAGATTTGAGAAAATCCTCTGAACCTAGTTCCAGTGTTGCTACATCATATCTATGATGTTGTGGTGGATCTGTAAGTTTATTTTTACTGAATTGTTTTTTAACTTTATTTTTCTTAGCTCTGTTAAGTTCCTTAGAGGGTATTACTTTTTAAAAGCTCAGGAATGAAACTGCGGAATGTACTTTGAACAATGAAATCATATCACAGATATTTATTGATCTTCCGCATAATTTCGGGGAAAAAATACATAACTTTAAAATTAAGGAACAGTTTTACAAATATATCTTTATTTTATATTGAATGTCATGTTCAGTGCTGCTCAAATATATGTTTGAAATAGCATATAAAACTATTGTTCTCTTCTTTTGTTAAATATTTGTGTGTTGAATTTTTTGATGAAGGCTTATACCAAAGACTCCATACCAAATTACATCTTCCTAGTTAGACACATTTTTAAATTATCTTGTATCTCGATGTAGATATTTTTGCAATTGCAATACTTTTTCTTTCTATAATTCGTATATAAAAACAAAATTTTTTTCTTAACGTAATTTAATAAAATATTATTAACTTGTTTCGATACATAATGATAATAAAGATTTGATGGTCATAATAATGATTAAAAATAATGGTTGATAAAAAAATGTTGATTTGTTTCAAAGATTATAAATGCAAATTGAATTTTTTTATTACATGTATAACACCAGGGAGACCGTAAACTGGAAACTCCTCCCTTTTTATTAAACTTGCGTTTTGTACAAAATTTTTCCCTGCTGCCTCATGACGTTTTATGGAAGTCCAAAAAAAGCCATTCCCAGTCTAAACAAATCAATGTGATAACATCACTATCTCCCTCTTATACAGATGGAGTGAAAGCTCCCTTCTCTTTCCACTTCTGAGAATTGTTCTTGTCTGTTGTTTCCACAAAGCATCTAGTTAAGACAGATAATCTGAAAGTGTGTGGTTTAAATTCCCCACAGGTTTCAACAAGTTTTACTGAAGGAAGAAATTAGGACTGGATATTCAACAGATCATATTCTGCAAGATTCATTGAGTGATTTGTACCTTTCTTATCTTATGCATTCAATTATTAGTTCATTCCAAACTTTTATTCAATAGAAAGTAGGAAATAAAATTAACAAAGATAAAACACTATTAAACATACAGAAAATTCTTTCATACTAAAGTAGTTTAGTGGTGAGGTGTATTCACATCATTTCTGTTCCTTCTATGAAAAAAAAAAAAAAATGGAGATCGGGTTTGTGTGTGTGGAAGATTTAGGCCTGATAAGCCGATCTTAGAATTTTGCCTGTGGTTGCATCAGTCAGTCTGGGAATACTCATGTGTATTTCCAGACAGACTGACTAATTCAAAATTGTACTATTCTGTATAGATCAAGTTTATTTGTAGTATTCGCATCAAAATTCTAGACTTCTATAATTTTTGAACAAAATTTATCCAAAGGAAATCTATTATCTGTATCTCTGTGTGTATTTACATGCATGCAATAACTCACAAACACATAGAAATAGCTAAATGAAGTTTCATATGCAATGTTGACACCAAATTTAAAAATGTATATAAAATTTTAGATGTAACCGGTCAAAAAAAAAAAGGTTCAAAATACATACTTGATTTTCTACACAGCACTACGATGCTAAACACAAATTGTTAAGTATATGGTGGAATTAGAGAGGAGAACATTTCCACTTATTACTTTCTTGTATAGAAAGAGAAGGTATTATAATCGTCCAAAAAATTCGACTTTGAGATTTTGATAGTCTTGATCCCAAGATTTTTCGGTGCTGAGATTCAATACCAGGTAAAAGATGTCTCTTTAATATTATTTTAGTCGAATTATCTTTGCATTATGTATTGCAAATCTTTTAAAGTTTATACAAAAGAAAATCATTATAAATGTGTTCAAAACTTCGCTAGATTTTTTCATAATTCTTGTTATTTCTGATGTGATTACTAATTCCTTTATTAAACCAGTTGTATTTTGGCACATATGTTCTTTTTGGAGTTTAGATTTGTAGTGTAGAGAGAATAATCAAATATGCATTTTTGTGTTCCTCTTCTCATTGAAAATTTTATATACATCTGCAGTTTTGTTATTCAGATCAGACACTAATAGTCTCTCATGATCTTGCTGTTTAATTTAGTTATATTTACGTCACGTTTTGAGGCAACGCAAGGGATATTTTGGGATGGACCTTTTAATTGTGAAGATTTAACGAGCAACAGGCCGACATACACGTCAGAACCCTTTGTGGAATTAAATTTCGAGCCTAGAACTTTTCAACCTTAAAGCCAAGACCTTAACACTACGCTACCGTGGCCATCTAGCCTGTATCGTTTTTGAGTTCTCAGGTTGACATAAATGGATAGATAGGTCAACAGACAGACAACTGGTTGACATATTTTGTCTGAAATTTGTTGAAGATCTCTAATAGTAGATTTCTAGTAGCAAAATCATATGGCAAAATATCATTTTTCTAGTCTTAAAAGCAATGGGGACCTTCTATATATATGGATTTTATGTTTGAAAATTTATAGGCTATTTTTCTTTTCTTTGAGGAGTTAAGTAGTTGTTTACCATTATGGCACAAAACAAATGCGTCAAATAACACTAACACCAGAGATATCATCTTTTTTTGAAAAACCATATTTTATGGGAAAAATTTCTTTGCTTTTTACTTTATATTCTGATAATTCTATAAAGGAAATCTTTTTAATAAATTTTATTGCTTTAAGTTTTAACAAAATTAATGTACTTCATAAATTCATTTCCCATTATTTGAAAAAAAAAGATTAATCTTGTATGGGAAAACAGAAAAAAAAAAAATGCTGAAAAATTAAGAATTCAGCAATTCATATTCAACTCACAAATTGAAAATTAAAGGCAAAGCAATTACAAATAAGATATTTTTAGAAAGGAATGAAAACAGATATACGGAGTGAATAAATGTTTGTCAGAAATATTGGTGCAACAGAGGAAATTAGTACGGAGTCATTTTTTTCTTGGCCTTAGAATTTTTAATTTTGTTTAAGCTTCATTTTGGCCTTTTTTTTCATTAAACATTTTTAGAGTTATTTTTTAAAATACTATCTACTATTTTATAATTAGCATGTCATATTACACTATTCATTTGTCCAACACTCATTGGTCTTAAGTGCCAGTATGCCTAGGGTGCTTATATATGGATTTTAGTTTCGTAAAGTAAACAGCATAAAAACTAAAAATATAAAATAATTGAAATTATAATATCAAGAAATCTTATCAAATGAGTTTATAATCTACCATTTTTATGTTACAGCATTTTTTTTTCCTTATTTTTTTCCTATTCTTCATAGTTTATTATGAGCTCAAAATTTATATTTGTATAAAATAAATAAATCTAAACTTAATATAACATATAAAACGTTTTTAATACACGAGTTGAGATAATTTTCTGATAATAAAGGGCTTGTATCATTAAATCAAAATCTGACCTTTTTTTAGGTTAATTGGGCCTTATTTTGCCATTCTGGTCTGGTTACTTTGCTACTGTGTTATGCTCCTATCCTCTCCCCTGTTTCCTGTTGGAATGGTACATCTCACCAATTATTGTGTTACATAAAAATGTAATATGGAAGAACGTCAATCTGTAGTTTGTGTGCTGGAATTATAAGTTTGTCCAATGTATGGCTAGATGAATACCCAGAGCCATGGAAGAAAGTATTTTCGAAAATAGGCATGCTACAGAAAAGAGGGCACATTTAAGCAAGATAAGTGAAAAAGAATATGTGAATCCACATTTACCACTTGCTAATTTTGATACAAAACTAAACGAAAACTCTCAAGATTGTGAAATATCTGCAAATACTTTTAGCGACAAAGGTAATTCGATGAAGAAAACAATGGAGAAGACCCATATGTGCAATGTGTGTGGTTTAGCAAACTTCTCAAAAGAAAGTCTTTTCAATCATTTGCTTGTTCATTCGAATCAACAAGGTAGTGTATGTGAAGAGTGTGGGAAAAGTTTCACTGAAAGAAGAAACTTAGTGCGTCATTTGCGTGTTCATACAAGTGAGAAATCGTTTGTTTGCAACATCTGCGGGAAATCATTCAGAGAGTCAGTGTCTTTGAAATCACATTTTCGTACTCATACAAAGGAAAAACCTTATGCGTGTGATGTTTGCAGTAAGGCATTCAGTTGTAGTGGAGATTTACAAAGACATTTACGTATTCACACTAAAGAAAAACCTTATGTTTGTGAAGTGTGTGGTAAAGCATTTGCTTGGTTAACTTCTTTTAAATCACATTTACGTTTTCATACTAACGAAAAACCTTATGTTTGTGAAGTCTGCAGTAAATCATTCACAGAAAGCAGTAATTTGAAAAGACACTTGCGTGTTCATACAAAAGGTAAACACTATGTTTGTGAAGTGTGCAGTAAAGCAGTCAGCAATAGTCATAATTTTGAAAGGCATTTACGTAAACATGCGGAAGAAAAACTATATGTGTGTGAAATCTGCAGTAAAGCATTCGTCAGAAGAAGCAATTTGACAAGACACTTGTGTACTCATACAAAAGAAAAAGCCTGTGTTTGTGAAGTGTGCAGTAAAACATTCAGCGATAAATATTCATTAAAAGTTCATTTACGCATACATACGAAGGAAAAACCATATAAGTGTGAAATCTGCAGTAGAGCATTCACTGCAAGTTTCAGTTTAAAAACCCATTTACAGACTCATTCTGAACTTAAACCTTACGCTTGTGATGCTTGCGATAAAGCATTCACTCGGTTGAGTAATTTGAAAACACATTTACGTATACATACGAAAGAAAAAATGTATGTATGTGAAATCTGCAGTAAAGCATTCACTGATAGTTTCAAGTTAAAAACCCATTTACAGACTCATTCTGAAGAAAAACCTTATGCTTGTGACATTTGCGGTAAAGCATTCACTCTGTTGAGTAATTTGAAAACACATTTACGCATTCACACAAAAGAAAAGCCGTATGCTTGTGAAATGTGTAATAAAGCATTCAAGGAAAAAAGTAGATTAAAAAGACATTTACTTATACATACGAAAGAAAAACCATATGAGTGTGAAATCTGCAGTAAAGCATTCACTGCGAATTTCGATTTAAAAACCCATTTAAAGACTCATTCGAAAGAAAAACCTTATGCTTGTGAAGTTTGCCATAAAGCATTTTCTATGGGAACTGATTTAAAAAGACATTTACGTATTCATACAAAAGAAAAACCTTATGTTTGTGCTGTGTGCAGTAAAGCATTCACTCAATATGGTCATTTAAAATCTCATTCCCTCATTCATTCTAAAGAAAAACCTTACCCATGTGAAATCTGCAATAAAGCATTCGCTGCAAGAAGCAATTTGAAAAAGCACTTGCGTGTTCATACAAAAGAAAAAACCTATATTTGTGAAGTGTGTAGTAAAGCATTCAACAATGGTTTTAATTTAAAGAGACATTTGTGTATTCACAAAGGAAAAATATTGTAAACCATAAAAAAAATGTAACCGTATTGATGCACTTGAAATTTTGTAAGAAATGCCATTTATAATAGCATTAACTGATTCACATAAAAGAGTAGCTTAATGTATGTGATCATTGTGGCAAAGCTTTCATCCAAAAGTATTTTTGAAATAAACCTTTGTCGGCTCATGTGAAAGAAAAATTTGTTAATGATATAAATGACAAAAATTTTCCTCACCTTTGAGTGAAGAGAAAATAAATTTTGTCATAAGAAATAAAATTCCTTTGAAATTATAATTGTATTCAGAATGTTTTTTTAATAACCCCCATATCAATGATTTCATTATTTCAGTTAAAAGCATGAAAGCTAATGGCTATCTCTCAAATATCTAATCTAATAATTAGAAACATGGAAAAAAATTATTGTTTTGAAGTTATTTTGTAGCTTCTAATCAATTTTTATGACAACAATCTTATCCAACAAATTTAAAGCAAACTGAAGAGCATGAAGCTTATTATTTTACATTTGAAAACTTATAAGACTTGTATTAATATCACACGGTAAAATATTTTTTTTTTGAAACAGAAAGAAATTAACCAGCTACATAATAAAATCGAAGATTTAGTTTTTTAATATAAAAGGTAATGTTTTAACATCTGAAATATATCTTATTAATACGAGATGTTCTTATAATGTAATAACTGTCAATTTTATGTATTAATGCATGAACTCCTATGCTGGAATTTTATGTTGTAAGAGATGAAATAAAAAGAAGTGGGAGTCTTCTTGTTTTACTTACACAACTTGGTGTGTTTAGTTTAGTAAAACAGTAGAGCAGAGGTTCCCAACCCGTGGTACGCATACCCCTGGAGGTACTCGAATGACCAGTTGAGGCTACGCGAAATCAAAATTGTTAAAGGTGGAAACAAGAATACGTTACAATTTTTAAAAGTTACGGAATTTTGTTTCTCCAAGTGAATACTTGCTATCAAATAACCATACGGCTTGAATTGTTGATTATTACGAAGTGTAATTTTTAGCTATCATTATAAGTTAAAACCAAATTATTACAATATTGATTTCATTTGCTTTGGCGTTGAACAATTACTATTTTAAAAATGAAACAAAGTGTAAAATCAAAAATAAGTTCTGCAAATGTTATTAATTTGAGTCATTTTGCTCTTAAGCTAACATAAACCTAAGGAAAGATTTCCATTCACAGTGACTACCGATCAGCAGAAGCTGATGCGCGTTTTCTGGTTTCTTTTTTTAGTTTGTCTTGAATATCATGAAAACTCTTCAGTTTTGACACTGCATGTGAATTAACAAATTAAAGAGCATAAAATTCCCTACTAATACATGCTTTTATTTTTCTTCCAATTTCAATATTTTTGCAGATAATGGCTCTAAACCAATTTTTGATTTCCAGTAATCTACGACCCCCTGGACCACCGAAACGGCGTGTTACCAATCTGAAAAAAATCTTTTTAAAATGTGCTCTCATTTAAAAAAAAATTCCTAGTTGAAACATTATTATTTTTTTATTTATTAATTTTTTAAAGTGTCCAACAATTCCTGTACACCCTGTATAAAACATATGGAACATCAAAAAGAAATATATATATTATACAAAAAAAATAAGAAACACCTGACCCATAACAATTTTTCTCATTCTTGCACACTACCTTCCATCACTTTTGACAATACTAAATGTACAATTTAACCTTTAATAAATGTAATGTAAACACCAATATGTACTAAAGTCAAACACACAAAACGAGAAACAACATCAATTCATCTCATCTGTTATCAAACAAATATAATAACTTAATATGTACAATCACAAACATCATCTAAACTCGCATCCCTTCGACACGTTAAAACCCAAAATATAAGGGTGGATCAAATAAAAACGGAACCTTAGTTATATTTTGGTGTATTTTTGCGTGAGTGTGTTGAAAACTGTGTGTAGAGGTAGAGTGGAAGTAAGGGAAAGCAACCCCTACTGCGGAAATTTATTTGCTCTAGGTAATTGCACGGAACCACATGATATGCGCTAGCGGTCGGCCAACACTATCGTCCGGTAGGCAATCGGTTGTCACTTCATTCGCATCCGCGTCGTGTTTGTGATGAAAGGAGAGCAACATGGTGTTATTCGGTTTTTTTTTTTTTTTAGTGGCAGAAGGTGTTGGAGTTACTCTACCCTGGACCGTTTGTGTACCGCAATCGAGGAAGACCGAACGGTCTGGCCTGTTGTTGTCCTGAGTTCTCCATGACAATGCACCCCCAGATACGTCCACTGGTATACAGAACAAGTTGACGAAGTTTGGGTGGACTGTGTTCTAACACTAACCATATAGCCCCGATCTTTCACCATGTGACTTTCACATCTTTGGTCCGCTGAAAAAAGCATTGAAAGGTTGCCGTTTTTACTCGGACAGCGAAGTCATGGACTCTATTCGAAACTGGTTTCAATCTCAGCCAAACAGCATCTGCAAACAAGGTATTCACCACTTGGCGATCAGTGCATGTACAATGGAAGGATAACCAGGACTCAATTATGTTATTAGCAATATGACAAGGCGTTATCGCAAGATGCTTTCGACGTAAGAGGGGACAACTGAATACTGGCCATACAAATTATATGTGTTAATGAAACGAACTTAAATTTTAAAATTTTTTAAATTTAGAATAAAATTCTGGTCATCCAATTGATAAAAGATAATCACCCGGCCTCATTAAGATCTTTTAGTTAAAATCTATATATTAGTTTTAAAAAAATTATATTCAGTTAAAATGACCCCAAGCCAAAACCTTAAACATCACAAATCCACATTTAACAACCTAAAATTTTTCAAGATACTGATAAAATATATCTTAAAAATAATTAAAATAGTTACAGCAATTAAAACTCAAAGCAACTAAAAATAATGGGTGTGAACCCAAAGCTGGTGTGGTGCTGAAGTTTGGAGAGGGGGTGTCAGCTGAGGTGTATCCTCGTCATCCGACCGTCGTTCAAAATTACGAGGTCCGTTCCAAAATAGCCCTCGTGTTGTTTTAAAATGGTACCTTAATGTATCTAAACTAAACCATTAAGTTTCAAAGGCACATCATACCTTGATGCAGACTGGGCAGATTAAATGCTTTTCTATTTTTGAACTTTTATGCAAAATTTAGGTGTTGTTATGCAGTTGAGCTATTTTATTTATTTATTTGCAAAAAGAGAAAGCAAGTGAGAAATAAATTTAAAAAAAGTAATTTTAATTAAGCCTTAATTAACTAATTACAACGAAACGGGAGGAAGGTTTTTACATTTGATTGAAAAAAAAATAATGTATAATTAAATACTAAAGTGACTCATTACTCAAGTCTATTATTTTATCCTGTTGTAAATAATAATAAGCTTCTTGCACAGTCAGTGCGGCCCTTTGCGTGTTAAATCAATGGGAGTATTCTCGCATGTTTACGCAATACGGTCTGTTTTTTGTTTAGCTTCGTAGGACTGCCAAAAGAATCAAGCTTGCATTTGGAACTTTCTATTGATTAAATAAAACGAATATTTGTTATATATCTCCAGTATTGCTGTTGAGATCAGATACCAAAATTCATCCATGTAGTTTGCGTTTTTGAGTTTTCACATAAGCACCAATTGACAGGTCGAGAGACAACCGGTTGACGGATTTGGACTAAAATTTGATACAGGTCTACAATTCTAGCATAAAAACCAAATATGAAATTGTGAGTATCTAGATCGCTGTGTTTTTCAGGTATCGTGTTTCACTTAACCCTCTCATACCTAGCCAAGCGATCCCTTGCGGTCTACAGGTTTCGGCCGGTTTGATGCGCTTGCCTTCTTTTGAGGGGTGATCAGGTAGGGAGATGGCTTCTGTGTTAAGCGCGGTGGGGGTGTGTGCAATTATCCTTGTTGGGATCTTTTTCACAACCCGTTTCACCAAGCGAAGGGAGGGGGGATTCAATGAAAATGAAGTCTAGAAGAAATCTTTCCCTTTCTATTCGTATTTTCACCCTCCGTTAGATGCGTGTTGTACATATTATGTTCCTATTTTTTCTTTCTTTTTTCTACAATTTTTTCCTGAGGAAAAATATATCACTTAAAAATTAAAGAATAAACACCCGAGAGATGCAAAAATAAGTTTAGATGACTTAAATGTTTTTATAGAGATTACTAAAATTTCATGATAAACCAAAATATTTTACATATGCTTCATTTAAATGCTCACTACAGGCTTAATTATAGAATTCTTGACAATATTTTTGCGTGATTTTGTACCTATTTCTTCCATAATATTAGTATCTATCTTTATAATACATTAACTTGTTGTTTTTTGGTCCTGTGTCGTTGATTCCGAAAATATGGTTTTCTCTTTTTTTTAAAAAAATTCCACTGGAAGGTGGGTGACTCTGCATCAATTCCCACAGTGTTTTAGCACGTGCCGCCACTGTCCGAAGTTCAGGTGAACTTCCGCAAGATCAGGCACGAGGTCAGGGTCGTATATAAGCAAACTGTATTTGAATAGAAACATGAGGGATAATGCGCACTTATCATTGGTCGAATTGTCCTGTCAATCATTACAAGTTCTGAAAGGTGTGTCAGTGTTTTGCTTTCAACCTATGCCGAATATGCATCATTTAAGGAGATTCCGCTCATGATTTTACTCTTCTATTTTAAATATATTGTTATATCTATGCTCACATACTTAATATGCTTTTTATCGTACAAGAAAAAACATAAGTTTCCTAGCCGATAAAAAGCTTTTACACTGACAAATACAAAATTTGACGATAAATTCATTTGACAATGAGCCACGATGAAAATAAGATTGGCACAAGTTAAAATGTATTAAAATAAAAATATAATTTTGAAAAAGGACAAAAAAAAGTTAAAGTGCCAAAAACTTTCAGAATCACAGCCATCGAAAATGAAGATGGGGAAAGTAATTAAAGTTACAAAGTAAAAATTGAAGAATTCCTTTAAACTTTATATCAAATGTTACAAACTCATCATTGTTATCGATAAATTCGAAATAATATTCGTGTTTTTCTAAAACAAGCTGCTTGAATGCTGAAAATAATTTATTTTTGTTCTTTATAATAGAAAATTAACTTAGTTAATGTACTATAAAATATTAAAAATAATTTGAAATTATTATTTTATGGCCTATGGTATAATTTTTTACACCAGTTTATTGGATGTTTTATTTATTTTTGTATTTTGTTAGTTATTTCAATAAACACAAGTATATTTCATGTCACATTTTTTTTTTAATTGAAAAGGAAAAAAGTTTTCACTTTTTAATATGAAGTGTAGGGTATCGATGTTTTTTTTATAACTGCACTCGCAATATGTTTTACCTTTATTAGCATTTGTTTTATCAGAGCAAAAATTATAAATTACATGAATATTCGGAAGGTTATATATATTTTCTTTTAAAAAGCAATATTTGTAAAAAAGTTCTTCATTGTGCTAGTTAGGTTAATTATTAGTCAACATAAGCACAATACGTGCTTGCCAAACAACTACAACTAATATCAAACAACCCTTGTAGATGATATATAAATTTTAAATGAACAGAGAAAAAGTTTTACGGTCAACTGTAAAAAGCACATTTATTGGGTTATGTAACATTTTCTTTAACATACTACATACCTTTAACATACATACCTTTCCCAATCATAAAGAAAAACATGTACACCGAGTATAGAATGTAAGGTATGAATTTTCCCCCCGCTTAATTTTCAGTTTCATTTTTAAATATATTTATATATATATATATATATCTATAACATTTTATAGTCTCAAATGTTCGTGGAGTCATAAGAATACAAGATAGACAAATAAACATTTAAATATGTGCTATTTATTTTCTTTAATCTTAGTTACAAATAAAACTAACAAAATGTCAGAGAACTAAATAAAATGAACATCCATTTCTTTCAAATTTATACATTTTAAAAAATAAATAAATAAAGCAGAGGAGGACGCTCTAATGTGTATGCGTGTGGTCATGCTTACGTTTATAGATCAACTATAAACCACGTTTATTATTTTTTAGAGCATGGAGTAAGGCTTTGAAGCACTATTCCAGAAATTCTAAAACCATACAATACAAAAAATAGACATTATAAGTTTAAAGGAACCTGAATGGTGAGATCAAATTCAAATTATTTTTTTAAAAAACCTGCTTTCTGAGTTTTTTAATGTCGTAAAACTGATAGGCATGATAGAATTATAAAAATCAAATAAATAGTTTATAATCATTATTGAAAACACAAATACGGTAAACAAAAAGCAAAATCTTAGCTGAAAATAAAGTATTAATTTTAATATTTTGATAAGAATGCATAAAAGACATAGCTTTTATTTATAAACATATGAAATGCGCAAAAACAAAACTTTTGAAATAAATATTATAGACAAACCTCGTTAATGAGAACACACTTATTGTAAATTTGTCATTGTAAACGGTTTCATTAAGTCCCATCAAACTGTTAATGATACTATAATAGCATTCCTTTTCTTCATCATTTACATTTAAGGATATATGCGGATTTGAGGACTTACATTATATAAAAAAGTAGTAGGACAAGCCCATAAAAACCCTGTGATGGAAATAAGAAACATCAAATCAGTAATTGAAATGAATAACTTAAAACGGTGCTTAAAAATTCAGAGAAATGAAAAGGGATAGAAAGTTTTTATATTAGCCTTTGTCCGAACGTTAAACTCAAGTATAAATTAAAAGTTTGTACAGTTCACAACTTTTTGAACGTTTGTTTTGATTCATAATGGCGGCGCTTTAAAATTAAGAATTAAGTAGGAAGCGGCTGTGGGACGGCAGCCAATGATAAGTGCGTATTATTCCCATATATCTGCTCAAGTACAGTTTGCTTATATGTGTCCGGGTCTGTCCGCCAAAAAATACTTAAATCCCACTTGGGAGAAGTACAAGTCGGGATCCATAAGAATCCTCACGAGATCACTGGTTGTCCTGTTCCCGGAGAAACAAAAATCGATCTTTCTCTTAAAACCCAAGACCACCTTTTTGTCTCTCGCTCGTGGTCTGGTCATCAGCCAGGTGGTATTTCATTTCACAAAGCTGCAAAAGGTAGCCCGACCATCAATTATCCTGGTCTATTGCAACCTCCACAAAGGCCGTTTTGGTAACCCCGGTCTGATGACCGTTCATCTGTTGTATTCTCCTAAAAACACTGCATTCTCCTCTCCCAGGCATGTTCGCTACTCTGTCAATCAACGCCTGTGTCAAGTAATACCTGCAGCTGGGATGGTCTTCGTGACCAAGTGATGCATTGTCCTCTCCCGGACATGTTGGCTACCTGTCAATCAGTGCTGCGTCAAATGACACCTGCAATCTTGGGATGGTCACTGTGACTAAGTGATTTCGCCTCGATGGATGAAATCCTTTTTCCATACAATCCATTTTAACTTTTTGAGGACTTCATAAATATGGCATCCAGCTAAAAAACTTAGCACTGGCAAATAAATGTCTTCGGGTTTTTTTAGAATTTTTTTTATAGAAAGCAAAGTACGATATTTGGTTAATATTTTTGACACAAAATTTTAATGCTTTCCCCTTTTATCTTTAATTGTTTCTAGAAAAATGGAAATTTTCCATGCTCTTCACTATACAGTCGAACCCGTTATAGCGAATCCTCAACGGACTAATCGAGTTCGCTATATGCAATTTTTCATATATTGGCTATACAGAATTTACTATAATCCTTGAATACATTTTTGTGTTGAACAAATTAATTACACTGAATAACAATTATTAGGGGAAGGCGGGTAGTATGGGCCCTTTAAGGAAAATTTAATATAAAATTTATATTATTTGTTGGAATGAGCTGTAGCTGATCAAAACCTTTGGACATTTTTCTTCATGTTGATTATATTAAATAAATTTATCTAAGCTTTTCAAATTACATATCGCAACTAATTTTTAAGGCGACACTGCAAAAATTTAAATTTGTCGGGTAGTATGAGCCACACTAAAGAACACAAGGTTTGTTTAAGAACAAATAATTTTTTAGTTAGAAATGGTTACATTTTGATTTTGTAGCCAAATTACAATAATATAAACAAATTTGCTTACATTTCCCACCATTATCCTAATAGTCATTTAATCTTTGTTAGTTATTAGTTATTTAATTGGTTTTTCTTTGTAATGTACAGGGTGATTATAATTTAAGTTCAACTTTCAAAAAGATGTAAAAAAAGAACCACTGATTAGAATGACCTGATATTTCACCCAAATATACTCGAAGAAGGGGGAAAAGTATGACAGAAAAAATATTGCTGAAAATTTTAACAATAGATGGCGTTTTACATGTCAGAAAACGTACAAGGGTTCGGGTACGGGTGACACTGACAACCCAATGCAACGGTCATTGCGTGTGTTGCAATTTAAATCAACTGTTCTGTTCAATGTGTGCGACTCTAACGGTTTTTTACTGAAAAAATCAAAGAATGAAACAATGACTTTTAAGTCATTCGGGAGTTGTGACACTTTAATTCAATGCCAATGCACCACGACAGGCTCAAGAAATGTTCAATATGCTGTCCACCATTTTCTGCCACAATTTCAAACTGAGAAATGGCATGTTCCACAACAGTTCGGAGTGTATCTGTGCTGATGTTGTGAATGAGTTGCACAGTGCGTGTCTTCAGTTCAGCTAAGTTTGCTATCGGACCACTGAACACTAGAGTGGATCGAAATTTTTTTTTTCAGAATTTCAAAACCTATCTATGCGGAAAAGATGTTCTATGATATGGAGATTAAGAAAAAAATAATAAAAAAATTTGAATTCTAAATTTAATACTACCGAAAGGGGGTTGAATTTTCAAAAAAAAAAAAAAAATGGAAAAATACTTAATTTTGATTATTGATTATACGATTTTAGATTCGAAATAATAGTTTTCTTTGCAATATAAATAACCGAAAGTGATGAGTAGTATAATGCACATTGCAACATTTTATGACTCAGCTCCCCCTCCCCACACCATCAAATCAGTCTGGTTAAACAACTAGAGCAATAGGCAATCCCATCTTTTTTCTGTCTCCTGCTTTATCCTCCCAAATCTCCATAAGTCGGAAGTGGTACTTCATGGAATCTTCCCCACAGTCACACCTGGGGCTCTCCCACGATCCTACCGACAACCATTCTGTTGCGAGAAAATGCCCCGTTCTCCCACTCGTGACGTCACAGTTCGCGATGTCATCTAAATCCGTTAACACGAAGCTGCCGACATCGTTTGGGTACCGAAATCCCTTGCGAGTTTCGACCGTTTTTTCTCACCACGCTAAAGGCAAGGGAGAAGCACTTGTCGCTAGTGAGAAGGTTGTGTTGTTTGTTTCGCGATACTTTGAATGATGGCTCTAGTTTTGATGTTAGCTCTTGCGCAAGAAGGGTTCCTAGGAATATTTTAGATGTAACGCTTTTGATTTAAGTGACGACGATTTTACTTCTAATTTCCGATTGAGCAAACAATTAGCTTTTCAGCTCATTCAAGAACGTAACCCTTTTCTTGAGCCGAAAACAACAAGGAAGACTGCCCTCAACACAGAAATCAAAGTAAGTGAAAAAATTTTTTATCATCATTTTATTAATATATAGTAATTCATCTCGGTTCAACTTACTAAACAATGTTCTGTTAAGAAAAATAAATCAGTTCTTGGTTACACGTATATCTTGTACTTGGTTATTTAAGGATTTAAAATAGTTGTAAATTTAACAGCATCAGTGTTTCACTACATAACCCTTTGAAATTTTGTGTAATAAATTATACTTAATAAATATTCTATTTTTGGGTGTCCAAAAAGAAAGGGTAAGGAAACAAATTCATTGGTGCTAAGTTCTATAAAGGGTGCTAAAAAGTTGGAAATGATTTTCTCATTCGGGTATCTCATTCAAATATCAGCAACTGCATTTGAGAAGTCTCGGAAGCCATGACTAACTATCATTTAAAAAAAATGTCAAGTTTCCTGATGATCAGAGGTATAATTATGAGAAATACACATTATTTTTTTAAAATTGATTGTATTTCATTTATATTATGTTTTCTACTTGTATCATCTTCTGCACTTTATGAATTATTTACAAACAAATACCTGTTGCTTATTAATTTTTCAAAAAATGCAATTATTTATTCAAAGGTATAGTTTCCAAAAGAACAGTATAAGTTTCTGTTGTTTTTTGGCAGCTATATTACTTGTGTATTCTTACCAAGAGTTGAGGAATAATAAACTGTTCTTTTGGTGGATAGAAATAACATTTAGCTGCACATGATTGTCAATTTATCGAGTAAACTTAACTTGCAACAAAGTTAGGTTTGCGAGAACTGTGCTTAAGCAGAAATCAGTTTCATTCTGTCACCTCCAATCTTTTTGATATGCACCTGAGCATCAGTGATACTTTGTCAAAAGAAAATTGAAGGAAATAGAATATTTAACACCTAAACTGAATGTAAAGGATAAAGTGTGTCAGTATAAGCATCATATGAAATTATTTTTATGATCGGTTGTGGTAAACATGAAAATCTGATTATGAAGTGCGAGTTATGTTTCCATCTATTAGAAGTAGTTTTCTGAGACACTTTGGTAAAGTTCTGGAAAACTCGCTCATTTTCTTTTCCTCCCACCTCGCATTAGCTGCGTATGCCCAAGGTATAGCTTCAGCACAACCCTGGCGACTTGACTACCTTTTCCTTGTCTAATTGTTGAAACTGATACAAAGAAGGTGGCAATCTTATAAATAATATCTGAACATCTCAGTTATATAATTTGTGAAGTTTTTATATCTTTTATTTAATTTTTTTCCTCAAAACCTTTACTTCTTCATTTTAGGAGATAGTGGCTATCCTCAGGAACTTCATCTGCATACCCTGTATTCTACAGTTTCCTCTGGGTCTGCTGAAGATACTGTGTTTAAAATGTATTTTCAAAATGTAACCATGTGTTCTCTTTGTACAAATTTTATAGAATTTTTAACAAGTTCTCTGATGCACAGGTTTCTTGAATTATGATGTAGTCATTTTTCACATTTATTTCTACATTTCATATTTAGAAAAATGTTATATAATTATGTCTAATAATAGTGATTTATATATATTTCATCTATTATTTGTTCAGATAAGATGATTACTTAAAATTATTATTATTAAAATTATGTAAATGATCATAAATTCAAAATTTTTACACAATTCTGTTCCATGTGCACATCTGCCAACCTCGTAGACCTTTTGCTACGTACAGCCACCTTTCCAATGTTATGCTAATGGTGTTTTTAAATTGAATTGTTTACATTTTTTAAACTCTTCATGTTTTACCTTTTACACTCCTTATTTCTAAATTTATCACGTGTTTCAATTTTTCTGTGTTCCGTTGCATTCATTTTTGTCTTTCAATATTTTTTATAAGCACTGGTGTTGAATCGTTGCATGTTTATAAGTCAAGATTTTTTAATATTTATATAAGCAACTTTTTGAACTTTGAAGATAGTGATAACTTTACTGTTTTTCCCTGCTGTGCCTATTTTATATTTTAATATGTGTACATATTACTGATATGCGTGCATATACATGCGCATATTTTAACTGCTGACATTTTTAAAAATGGACTGTGCTTATTTTGAATTTTTTTTAATATGGCATTTTTTGTATAATGTAACGACAAATAGCCTTAAATTATGAATTATTTACATAGTATTTTTCTTATGAGTTGAACTTATCTCAGTTGATTGAAAGTCATATAAAATTGTGAATGACAGCTTTTATAATATCTTATTTAAGTCCTTATAAAGTGCTTATTTTTAGTTTGAAAAGTAGGGTGGGAACCCTGTTTCTGCACTTTGTAACTAGAGTTCTCTCTGTAGTGTGTGTGTGTGTTTTAAATAAATAAATCAAATTTTTGTTTGAAATTTTTCAGTGCTAGTCAAATTTTGTTCAAGCCAGGGTGTAAAAAAAATTTTTAATTTATGCAATAGTAGCCATTACATACATACCTTACATTTGAGTTAAATCCTGATTTTATTACTTTGATGAAACTTTACTTATTATTTTATTAAACTTTTTACTTTAAAAAAAACATGTTGAATTATTTTTCATTTAATAGAATTTAATGTGATACTTATTTTGGTGAATATAAACTAAAAAAATACTTAAACAAATGTTTTTAAACAAGATTTTTTTTATGCTAAAAACATTTCTTCCTTAAAAGAAACTCAATTGGAAGATTAACAGGAAAACAATTTTTAATGTGAAATAAATCGAAGCTATTTCATAAAAGTAGAGTTTACGAAAAAAAATAAAACTGCGTTTTAAATGAATACCAGATTTTCCTGCCAATTCTAATGAAATGTAACATTCTTTTTTATCCAAATATGTTTTCACAATTGTATATATACTAGAATTTGTATGTATTTTTCTTTAAAAAAAATTTTAATATTTTCTATTGATATTTTAAGTTGAATATTCAACATTATTAATACAGTATTATATAGATAATGTCACAATACTTAACGGAAAATTATTACTTTGCAAATAATACTAAAAAAAAACTATTAACATTAAAATGATGTAAAGTGCCCTGTACTTAAATTGTAGAATTAGACCTTGCCTGGCTTAGGGCCAGCTTTGAATGAAAATTCTAGTTTTATTTCTTATTGTCTTCAGCTTTAGACATAAATATAAACAGCGTGTTAACTATGTAAAAATACCCATCAAAATAAAAATTTTAACTAAAAATAACAATTCTAATCGGTGATGCAAATTATCCGGGTATTTATTTTTAAGGTAAATACCCCAAATGGTTCTATTCAATAAATCGAACTTATGCGATTTTATACTTTTTTAAAATATAGTGTTGAATTGAAACACATTCAGAAGTTCTATACAGTGCAACAGCAACCTGAATAAAGACGACTGAACATTACTTTTGTAAGAAAATCAATATTTATTCCACGATTAATTAAACAGCATTAATAATTTTAAAGTAAAATTATAAATTAAGACAAGAGATTCCTAAAAAGAGTGGAGGCTACTATTTAAAATACCTAGGTAATTATCCGATAATAGCCAAAATGGGTTTTTTCAATTAACTCTATTCATGCAAAATACATACAGTGGGGTGTAATTTGATATTTATACATTATGTATTTTGTGTAAGGTAAAAACAAAACTGCAAACATGACCATTTTACAACTTTTTTTAATTTTATAAAAGCTAAAAAAATTTAATCACAAAAAAATTACTGTATTATGCATCTTACATAAAATAAGCGAGTTAAATGTCAATGCTTTTTAATTAAAGTAGTGAATGAATAATTATGTATTTGCTGCTTTTTAAAAAAGTTATTTTAACTGAATTAAAAAAGATGTTGATTTTGGTTTTAAACTAATAAAGAGTTTATAATAAAACTAAAATGAAAGACATTTGCTTATAATTTATTTTAGATTAATTAGTCAAAGAAGCAGCCATTTTTGATGAAAAAAGCTAGCAAATGTTTCAATTCTAACAGTTTTTAAAAGTGATCATGAAGTTCTTGAGTTATTTTAAGATGTACTAGACATTTTACTCTCTAGGCAGAGTTCCATCTGGATCATAAACTTCAGTTTGAAATATTCTTGAAACTCTAGGTTTGATCTAGTTGGAATTCGTTTAAAACAAAATTCATTATTGAACTCTCTCAATAACCTTCTTTAAATCAACAGGGCATTGAAACATTCTTTTATGTGTTTTTCCATTTTGCTTACAGTGGCAAGTTTGTTCTCAATGTTAAGTACTTACATTGTACACTTATACATTTAAAAAGGTCCAAGCAGGTTTTTTTTTAAATCCCATTATTTTACTTTTCAGCATGGGATTTACCATAATGTTAATATGTGTGTAGTGTGATTAACTCTTCATTAAATAAAAAAAAAAAGAATGGCTGGCTTCTAAAATGCCATTGTGAGAAAATTATGAATAGGAAGCTTCACTAGTGTTATCTATATAACATAAAAAACAGAATTCAAAATTATTTTTCCATTCTGTTATTTCTTCCAACCAGAAAAAGTAAATTCTCATATTCCAATTAAATTTTGGAATATTTTATTCTAATCCTAATTTGTTTAAAATATTGTATATGCTTCATTTTAAATCGCCATTCGCAAATAGTTTTTTTCTTGCAAAATGATCATTTTATATATAGAGTTAGTTATTGTTTAGATAAGGGGGGGGGTATAAATTTTATGTTCATTTTAGATCACCATTGCAAACATTTTGTAGAATTACCCAGTTTTGGAGTATTTATAAATTTTTTGTGTTTCATTTTTGAATATCATTTGCAAATACTTTTTTATACCAAAAATACCCTTATTTGAACTTGAATTAGAGGGTTATGAGTTTGAAGCTACAAGGCTGTAATCCCCTGTTCTTATAAATATTGTTTCATTTTAAATCACTGTTTACAATTTTTTTTTCATGAAATTCCCAGTTTTTGAATAAATATAAATTTTATGTTTCAATTTCAATCACTATTTGCAAAAGCTTTTTTTTTGAAAAATACAAAATTTTTGGGCATTTGTAAACTTTTTCATTTTAAGTAACTTAATAATTAAATATTAAAAAGGATTGTTTTTTAAATGACAGAAATTAGAATTTTTATTTTACATTTTTTTTCTGCCTAATATTTAGTGTTAGAAGAAATCTATATCAAATTTCTTTCTACGACTGTACTGAAACAGCAAGTTCATAAATTTGTATGATAAAAAATAAATATTCTGAATACATATCATGTGTTGAATCGAATGGTTATTACCTTATCTTCGACTTTCTAGTACAAAGCAGGATGAACAATATGAAATGGATATACATAATAAATTTTAACCATAGTCATGAGCAGTATGATCAAATCCATGGTCCTTGCACCATAAAAAACTAAACCAAATCATAGACATGAGGTATTCAGAAAATGCAGATGTCTTCATTCAAAAAACTGATGTATGAAAACTGAAGTTAGCTTTCTAAATCCTTTTTTTTTGTGTGTGTGTGTGAAACATTTGAATTTGATTTGCAGTTCTATAAGAAAAACACTAATATTTGAGAAACTTCAGTTATGAAGCAATTTTTTACTTGAAATATAATTAATACACCCACATTTTATTATCTATCAGAATTGCTGCATATAATCTAGAAATAATGTGCAATAATCTGTGCTTCATTTCTTTCATAAAAATAGCATGCACAAAAACATGCAGTTATCAGCAATCACTACAACAAATAAGTTGCCTAATTTTTTACAATAGATGTGGAAACATGCAATGTCAAGGGCCTTTAACATATATTGCTCGATAAAGTATGCAAACTCAACTACTCGTTACTTTCAAAATATATATTCTTTTAAATCAACATTGGTTTTGGATTTAAAACTCCAGCTAAGATTGTAAAAATAGCTTAATTGCTTAAACACATTGATTACATCATATTTCGTTGATAAGAGCATTTATTTACCAATGATTTCATGAAAAACAACTGTAAACAATATTGAAAAATGTTATTTTGATGTTTTATACTCTTTCTACATTCTGTTTAGTTTTTTTTTTTTTTTTTTTTTTTGGGGGGGAAGGTAAATCATATGAATTTCATTTGCAGTTCTATAAGAAAAACACAGTAATATTTGAGTAACTTCAATTATGAAGCAATTTTTCACTTGGAATATAATATTACACTCACAATTTATTATCTATCAGAATTTACGCATATAATATAGATATGTGCAAAAATAGCACCCATTAAAACATGCAGTCATCAGTAATCACTATCACAACAAATAAATTGCCTAATTTTATTGCAACAGATGAGGAAACATGTAATGTCAAGGGCCTTTAACATATATTCCTCGATAAAGTATGCAAACTCAACTACTCATTACTTTAAAAGTATATATTCTTTAAAATCAACATTGATTTTAGATTTAAAACTCCAGCTAAGATTGTACAAGTAGCTATCTTTATTTGATGCCAATTTATACAATGATTATAGATGTAGTATTGAAAAAAAAACATTAAAAAACCAAAACATACTTTATTGCATAACAAAGCACATTCATATAAAGAGTCAATTAATTCTATGCATATCATATTCGAGAAATAAACAGATAAAACAATGACATAAAGCGTAAAAACACGATTCAATAGGAAGAAAAATTTATATTCGAGAAATATCAAAGATTTGTCTGTGAACAGTGCACAAAGTCTTCACTTATTAACCACTTATCTAACAAATTATATGTTTGATTATGCTGTAAAAACTGCATGACTACAACCATTTGAACAAAAGTAAGTAGTTTTCATTAAAACAATATACTTCACAGGCCGACTCGACAGTCGATTTGTTTGTTTATGCTTCGAAATCGGAAAGAGTGCTCTCTTTTGATTGGTCGATCGTTTCCACTCCTCGCCACTCGCGAGAACGGTGAGAAATTACTCCCTTTAGTTTCACTCGGCGTTGGTGGTACATCTAAATTGAAGGTCGCGACTATTTTCTCGCTGTATTTGAGTACTCGCAGGCGAGAACTATTCGGTACGACTAGTTGTCGGTATGTTCGTGGGAGAGCCCCTGTAGTGACAAAAGTTTTAGCAGCAGTTAGAACATTGGGCCGATTTGGTATTCCCGACAAAGCAGGCGCTGCCATCGTGTCAGCTGCGCTTCAAGATTTGGGCATTATCTCAGAAAGCAATGTTTTTGAACGCTGTTGACAGAAATAAAATTCGGCGTGGGAGAATAAAGGCAAGAACCACTCTATTGTCTCAGGTCATAAAAGATTATGACCATGACCAGTTTGGTTTATACTTCGATGGGCGAAAAGACAGGACTCTATCAATGGAAGACAACAGAAGAAAAGTCATAATAGAAGAGCACATAAGCTTGGTAAAGAACCTGGCTCTGAGTACATCGGCCACGTGTCTGTAAATTTCGGGAGAGCGCAAATTATTGGAAATAACATATATAGGTTTTTTTTTTTTTGTCATGCGTTGACGACATAGATGTAACAAAGTTGGTTGCGACGGAACATCTGTCAACACAGGTGTCAAAGGAGGTATTGTACGTAACTTGGAACTGATCCTGAATCGTCCACTACAATTGTTTGTGTGCCAGTTACACGCCAACGAGCTTCCACTACGTCATCCTTTTCGCGCACGTGGATAGAACCACAACTGGGCCCAGAAGCCTGACTGGCGAAATAAGAAAATCGTTGGCCGGATGCGAGAAGCTAACTGTAGTTTCATCCACGCCAATAGAATACACGCTATGTGAAGTGACTAACAAAAAAGACTTAAGTACTGATAAACTGTACTTAATGGAAATTTGTGAAGTCATAAACTGCTGACATTGCAGAGAAAGTCTGTCGAAGATAAATCCTGGTAAAGTTTGCCACTTAAGGTGGCTTAGAATCGCGAACAGAATTCTCAGGTTCAATGTAGCTCACGAAAATTCATCCGAGGCTTTATTGACATTAACGACATTCATCGCAAAAGTCTATGCGTCTATGTGATTCAAGTTAAAAACGAAACCATAATTAATCTTCGAGGTACAGCATTTGCATCAATCAATTGTTCTATAAGGATATCATAGACCCTGTTATTAAAAGAAACTGATTTTTTGGCCATCCAGAAAATGACCTGATATCAATGCTAGCTGACGACAGAAATCACATAAGGGAATTAGCCCTTCGAAGAATTCTGAAAGCACGCAAAGGCATTGCCTACTGCTCTAGTTGTTTAACCGGACTGATTTGACGGTGTGGGGAGGGGGAGCTGAGTCATAAATTGTTGCAATGTATATTATACTACTTAGTACTTACTACTCATTAATCATCACTTTTGGTTATTTATATTGCAAAAAAAAACAATTATTTCGAATCTAAAATCGTATAATCAAAATTAAGTATTTTTCCATTTTTTAAAAAAATTCAACCCCCTTTCGGTAGTATTACATTTAGAATTTAAATTTTTTTATTATTTTTCTCTTAATCTCTATACCATAGAACATCTTTTCCGCATAAGTAGGTTTTGATTATTAATAATATTTTTTTTTTAAATCGTATAATCAAAATTCAGTATTTTTCCATTTTTTTCGAAAATTCAACCCCCTTGCGGCAGCATTAAATTTTTAATTTAATTTTTTATTATTATTTTTCTCTTAATCTCCATACCATAGAACATCTTTTCCGCATAGGTAGGTTTTGATTAATAATAATTTTTTTTTCCTCCATAGAAGAGCGATCTGCTGAACACAACATGTTTCCGATAACCCCACAGCCAGAAATCGCAATGATTAAGATCAAGTGATCTTGGCTGTCAGTTTATTGAAAAATGACGCTTGATGTCTATCATTTCCGAAATGCACGCTGAGAAGGCGCTTAACCGGATTTGCAATGTGTGGAGAAGCGCCGTCTTGCATGAAAATTGTGCTACTCATACATGGATGCTGTTGAAGTGCTGGAATGACATGGTTCCGCAAAAGAGATGCATAGCTTACACAATTGACGGTGCGGGTAGCAGGACCTATCTCTTCTAAAATGAATGATTCTATGATAAACGATCCGTAAACCCGAACCACACAATTACTTTTTCAGAATGAAGAGGTATTGGTTGATGTCCGAACGGATTTTTCGTTGTCCATATTTCTACAATTCTGAGTGCTGACATATCCTTGCACATGAAAATGAACTTCCATCTTCCCAAAAAATATTCCATCTTTTCTTATTTTGTACATTCTGACGTGTAAAGCGCCATTCATTGATAAAATTTTGAACTATTTTATTTTTCTTCTGTCACACTTTTCCCCCCTCCTTCGTGTGTACTCAGATCCAATTTTATATCATTCTAACCAGTGGATATTTTTTGCAGCTTTTTAAAATTTGAACTTTAATTATGATCAACCTGTACTTCTAGGCACACTGTAATAGTCGAATGCAGTCCTTTCGGACATTTTATTTTCCAATAAAAACTTGCAACTGCAATTAGTTTAGTTTACTTATTTTAACATCCCGTTTTGAAATAACACGAGGGTTATTTTGAGACGGATCTCATAATTTTGAACAGCGGTCAGATGACGAGGACGACACTTGACCTTGCACTCTTCTCTCCAAGCTCCCGAACCACCCCAACTGGATGGCATTTGACCTCCACATGTGATTTAGCGCGAAACGGGCCCCATACAGTGGAATAGGGTTTCGAACCTGGAATCTTCCAACCCCATATGAAGCCAAGACCTTGCCACCGCGGCCCCCCTTGCAGTTGCAAGATTCATGGCATCCACAGGAACCTCGCCTTCAGGCTTCTTCTTAAACCTAGGCGTTTTTTGCAAAGTTAAAAAGTTATATTTTATTCACATGGCCCATGCTACCCGACCGACATTGACAAGAATAACATAGTGAAGTCTAAATTCATGTTAAAGGAAGCAATATGAAACTTTCATGCCGTAATCTGAATAAAGTAAGCCAAATAATATAACACTAGTTTCATAATTTTATTCTTACTTATAGAAGTGCAATGAGTCGTTAAAAATTATACAAAGCAACCACTTAAAGATTCACAAGCAAAGAAAAATTGCTGAGGAACGACATAAAGCAGTTATGTCAACCAGCTATCTGCGCATGGCAGAGTGATGCTATTGCTGTATTGTAGGCATAATGATAGGCTGCTATCTACCGGGAGGCCCTAGAAACACTAGGTAGCCCATACTACCCGCCGTCCCCTTAATATATTAAATTAAATATATATAAATATTTGTTTATAATAAATTAAAATAAATATTTTTTTCTAAAAAATTAAGTAGTGAAATTAATTGTACTTACATTATTTTACTAAGTATGAAAATAAGCCGTGGTTTTTTATTGAAAGCACCTAGATTTCAGATACATTTCGTCTATCTCCTTATCAATAAATAAAAACGAATGCATAACATTTTTATCCACAGTTTCTGTTGCAAAGAAATTTTTCAAAATGTTAACAGCTGCCTTTGCATCAGAAATTGAAGGACCTGAACTTGAATAATCTTCGTCTTCCTTATCCGCAGATGAATCATCAGTCAAATCATTCTTTTCTTTTGTGAGGGAAACTATACCTTCGTCACTTGGAGCATCAGATGTAATCAAGTGGTCATCGCAACATTCGTAATGTTCATTTTTGCTTTGGAAAAAAGCACCCACTCTGAGCTTTTCTCATTTAGCTTAGAAAGATCGAATCTTGATTCACTATATCCGAATTCCTTGCTTTTGAAGTTCGCTACAAGCATTTAAAAATACATTAGTGACATAGTTCGGTTGGGGCCATTTGGAAAGTTCGTTATAACTGAGAGTTCATTATTATATTATTATACTGAGTTTTGAATGTATTCCGAAATTAAACACAAAGTGTCTATGTAAAGGTGAAAGTCGAGAGGAGAACACTCCCACTGGTTATTTCGATTACCAGTGAAGGATCGGAATTGATACGAGCCTCAGAAAACCCAAGTCTCAGTGCATTTGAAAGGGTACTGATATTTGATTATAATATTGACTGGCAGAACACCAGGTCTTTTTAGTTTTTAAACGTTGTAGGAGACAGGAACATATAAGCACAATGATCTATTTTCTCTCTTGGGAAAAGTAAAAGAATTCCTGTTGTAATCGAATAACTGAACCAAGTCAATAGTTGTTCCTGATATAACTTAATTTCCTGTAAAATGTCTATTTTTAAACTTTTTTCAACGTTTTTCTAGAATTCTGTTAATGTGTTAAGGCAATAGCTCTTCGTCTGTATTCCTGTTGGTAATGTGTTTAATTTACATAAATATCTGTGTTTAAAATTAATTTTAAAAATTATTAAAATTAGAGAAAGAATTTTTTATGGAAATGAAACTGGTGTCACTGAAAAGATAATTTTTTAAACTTTCAGGTGGTGTAAAAATACGTTATTTGAAATAATATTTTCGGAAGATATCGCGGAAATCGTGCTTAATTTTTAATTAACCGAAATTTTAAGTAACTTTGGAGTTTTGAAAAGTTTACAGTCTCTTGTTTCGAAGAGCATATGTTGCAAATTACATCAAGATTGGACCAAAACTGTAGATTTGTATAAGGAACACACTCTCTTCTTTATAGATGATTCTCTGGAGAGCCTCTAAGGAATATTTCTAGAGACAGCCGTTCTAAGGGGCCGTTCAAATGTTACGTAAGCACCTAAGGGGGGGAGGGGGTTTGCGATTTGCTTATTTCTGCTGACAAGGGGGAGGGGTGGTATGAGTGATGCTTACTTAAGATATTAAAATCACATTATTTCCGAAAATCTCTTGTAACTTGCAAAAATAATTTAATTTAAAAAATTGAATTTGAAAAAAAATTAAATTAGGCAAAAGAAAATTAAACTTGGAAAAAAAAATTCAATGATGTTCTGTGGTCAAGCATTTTGACCACACAAGAAAAACATAAACAATAGATAGGATGAATGTTCATTGAACACAATGGATAATAGTATCTTTTCTTTATAATAGCTAGAGGTGACAGCTCATAATATTGTTTGATGCATGAGTCTTATTTCTGAGAACTTGCTACTATTTCCAATGATGAGATTGGAATGAAAGGGACCGATATGTTGTATTGTGACAATACGAGTTTCCAAGCAAGCACAAATAAACATGTTACAACAAACTTGAAACTCATTGAATATTTAGTGTATAAAAAAATGCTCTTAGTCAGGTTGGAAGTTACATCTTCTTAGTATGTAGGTACTAAAAAAACAAAAACAATCTCCTTGAATACCCAGAATCCTTGAATAAAATCCCACTCGCCTTGAATAAAATCTCCTAGAACACCCAGTTTGCAGCCACATCCATCGGTTATTTAGAAACTTTAGCTTCAATTCTTAGACCCACGCAGGTGTTTTTTCTTTCAAAGGATGACAAAGCGCATGTACCTTTGGGAATTGCAGCAGCCAATAAACAGGCTGCTATACTGATGCATATGGCGTATCGTGTCTGTTTACCCGACCACGACTGGGTCATCGCTGAACGCCACAAACTTATCCCATCTGTTTACACTGGTATTGTGATTGCTCCCAAAATGCCAGGATAAAGTAAAGCCGTATACTATTCTGGTCCATCGTTTATAGCTATAAGAAGTGGGAAACACAGCTCTTCCACAGAGAATACACATGCTCAGGATTTTGAAACTCTACTAACTTTCAAAGAGTTTGAAGAATTAGTGAAAACAGAAGAAGGTTTCATCTGTAATCATAGTTACGGTCGATGGAGGTCCCGACGAGAATCCCCTCTACCAGAAAGTTGTATCTTTTGCTATTAACCATTTCAAAAAGCATGATTTAGATGCAATTTTCAGCGTGCAATGCTCCTGGAAGAAGTGCATATAATCGTTTAGAAAGGTGATTGGCACCGCTCAGTCGAGAACTGTCTGGGCTTATACTCCCTTACGACCATTATGGTTCCCATCTCGACGAGAACGGTCGCACCATTGATGAAGACATGGAGCAAAACAAATTTGCATATGCTGGGAAAACTCTCGCAGAAATCTGGAGCTCTATAAGCATGGACTTGTTACCGCCACATATGTTGATTCAGGCGAACCAGACTTTCTTGATTATGACATGGACTGGTCTTCGAAGCACGTGCAGGAGAGTCAATACTTGCTGCAAATTGTAAAATGCGAAGAAAAAAGTGTTGCTCTCCTGCACGTAGTGGATTAATTTCGCATACTAAAAGAACATTTCATTCCTCCACCAATCAAAATGACACAAACGTCAAACGACGTCATTGCAAGTGAGGAGGGTGAATTCATTGAATTAAGTCTCCAGCTAGGCTTGAATCTGAATGTTCCAGTGAAAGGATTTTTAAAGATGCCTTATGACTTTTTGTTGGTCCGTCTATCAAGTCGCAACTTTCTGCAAGGACTTGTGGAAGTTGTGGGCTGTATCACGCATCACAGAAATCAGCGAATTATCACAAGAAAATTCTACATGGTTTAAAAAAACCCAGAAAGCCTGCCTTGTTCGACCACTAAAGATTGCTGCTCGTCGAGCAAATGAACTTATGTGTGTCATAAAATATGTGGAAGGTATGGAAGATGCTGAGTGGCTTAACGAAGAAGTTTATCAAGATTCCTTCCCAGAAGAAAGCGATGAAGTAGTAACAGAAGGGGGAAGCAATATAATAACAGACACGGAAAAATGGCTTGAGCAACCTTGGTCAGCATCTGAATGGATGATGGGCGTGTGCAAAATTAAATTTAAAATATAGCTATGTTCTTTTAAAATTGTGATAAACTAAGAAATTTTCTTAAACAAAATTGTAAGGAAATTAAGCATACATTTTTTTTATTCCTCATTTTAAGCCGAGTTAGAGTTTTTTTTTATTTGAATTAAGTCCTAAAATTTTTAAAATTAGATTATTACTGTTATACGTTTTGTAAACATAAAAAAGAACGAAGGGGGTTGCAGTTTGCTTACGTAATTATAAGAGGGAGGTTTGCGATTTGCTTATTTTTGCTGACAAGGGGGGAGGGGGTCAAAAATTATCAAAAACTTGCTTACGTAATATTTGAACGGCCCCTTACAATTGAATAAAGATAATTTAAATCTTTTCGATAGCTGTAATTGCTTAGAAGTTGTGGGTTAAAATTGATTTTCGATCACTTACTTCGACTGTTTCTTAATGTATGCTTGTGGCACCTTGTTGAAAAGCTCTCATCAGCCATTGGCCTTCTCTTCCACTCATGTTCATCTACCCTTTTGAAATAAGAGAGAGAAATAACCGAAGGAGTAAAATTTTCTTTTCCTTATATCTCCATACAATCGGAATCTCCCCCTGCCTTCTGGTTTACATATAGGGTTTCTTTTAAATATTTATTAATAATTTATGAGAATTGAAATATATACTATAAGAATATTGATAACATAAAAGCATTATCACATTCTTGTTATTTAGAAAAAGATTTGCTTTAGTGTTTTTGATTGCTGCATCTGAATATGTCTGATAAATAAGATTTATGCAAGCGCAGTTAAAAATTACCTCATTTATGAAAAATAATATTTCAGATTACACTCTTTGAAAAAAAAATCAGTTTTTATCCGTTGTTCGAAATGAGCATGTTATACGAAAGCTTTAAAAATTGATCCTTCTAAAAAAAATCATACATTTTTCATTTAATTATTGAATGAGTATTGAATACATCATCAATTGATTGTTTATTATTATTATTATTATTATTAGGGCCATCTGAAGTCACTGTGACATTCATTGCATTATGGAATTCTTCAATCTGATGTAAAGGTGTAACCAGTAATTAGTTCTGTCTACAAATGTGTGAGCAAAGTTAACAAATCAAAGAAATCGAGGGAGCCACACGTGTAATACTGCAATCGATGAATAAAAGAGATTTGAGGGAATCCTTTGTAGTTAGTTCCAGTGTTGTTCTGACGTGGTAGTGGATCTGTAAGTTTATTTTTATTAACTTTATTTTTCTAATTTATCTATTACATTCTTCCTATAAGAACTGAATTGAACATCTAGACTATCTTTAATCTTTCTTATTAACAATTTAGAACTAGCAACATTAACATTATTATTATCATCGAATCTATCGAGCTATCAGTATGGCGATGTATCAAATCCTAACTGTGTCATGTTGTAAATATGTATATATCAGCTAAAGTATTATGAATGTGCGTGCTTAATGCGGAATAAATAGGTGTTTATAAATTCCGCCAATTCATTCGTCCAAAATACGCGACCTGCCACCTCAAAATCACAATATTCTCTTAAGTTCCTAAGAGGGTATTACATTTTAAAAGATCAGAAATGAAATTACAGAATATATTGTGTCATATACAATGAAATCATATTGCACACATATTTATTAATCTTCCACACAATTCAGGGGGGGGGGATATATAACCTTAGTTTTCAAATTAAGAAACGGTTGTAAAAGATATTTCTTTTTTTATTTTATATTGAATGTCATGTTCAATGCTGCTCAATTATATGCTTGAAATAGTATATAAAACTATTGTTCTCATCTTTTGCTAAATATTTGTATGCTGATTTTTTGATGATGTATCAACACTGCCTAGCATATGTATTTTTTTATTAATTCCTCTACATTATTTTAAAGGATTTATATTACTCCTCAACTGGCAGCAATGCTGCAGTTTATTAAGTCTTTTGATACTGAATTATTTTAATGAAATTTCTAATCATCAAAAATTTCCAATTTCTCTAATTTGTTCAGCATTTTGCAATAGTACAAAGACAATTTCATGGAAATATGAGGTAAAAATGTGAAAAACACTTGGCTAATATAATGGTAGTTCATATTGATTGTGTTATCTGAAAATACCTGTTGTAGGGTATTTTTTTATACCAACAGATATGCTTGACTTGTAAATTCCATAATTATTTTGTTTTTTAAATTGTTCGTTTTTAATGCAGTTTTGATTAAAAAAATAATAATAACCATTTTTATGCAATAATAGTTCATGAAACATTTCCTTAACACATAACATACAGCGACTAGTAAAATGACCATTTTCCAATTTCAGTTTCATAGTAGGTAAAATGTACAGGGTGTCCAACAAAGGACTCCCTCATTTTAAAATTAAATAACTCGGCAACGGAGATCGATAGAAGAACGAAACCAGTGATATGCTTAGTCTGAAAGCCGTAAAAATCTGATACAAAAGTTTCAAAATTAGTTATAAATGTTGCCGACAGGTGGCGCTGCAGGTTGTAATAGCTATTCAGAATTCGATAAGAAATCTATAAACTGTCATTTGCAAGTAATCGTTGCAATCACATCACAATCGATTCAAATTAGGCATTTTTTGTGCTTGCCAAGGACAGTTTATAGATTTCTTATCGGATTCTGAATATCTATTACAACCTGCAGCGCCACCTGTCTGCAACATTTATAACTAATTTTGAAACTTTTGTATCAGATTTTTACGGCTTTCAGACTAAGCATATCACTGGTTTCGTTCTTCTATCGATCTCCGTTGCCGAGTTATTTAATTTTAAAATGAGGGAGTCCTTTGTTGGACACCCTGTAGCTACAAATAGTGTTAAATTTAACTAGTAGATACCACAATTCTCTGGAAAACTGCCTTTTTTTTTTTATCAAATATCAGTTTTATTTCCAATGTTAATGCATCTTGTTAAGTCTCCTGCATGCTTCAGTTGAACATAAATGTACTTACCTTATTTTTTCATACTTTTAAAGACTTTGTATCGAGTTTGGTTTATTTATATATGTCACTAGCAGTACGCGCACGGCGTTGCCCGTGGAATCAGGACTTTAACAAAATGGAAAAAAAACGCCCTCAATGACATGAAAAAGTTTTAAAAACAAAATCAGAACAAAAGATACACATTATTTGATTTTCCTGCTTATTTTTTTTTCGCGCTACCGTACAGAGTACGTTAATCCAAAACAATATTAAAAAATTGCAACGTGAAGATGATTATTATACAGCAAGCAAAATATATAATCGAATCCGAAAATAATAATCGAAGTAATTCATTCAGGTGAAGGTCATGACGTATCCTGCGCGTCCACCAATCAAAATTGACAGCAACTTTCCGAAGAAGTGCCACGCGAGGAACTCGATCGACTCTCAACCGCCCAGAAAAAAATTAATTAAAAAAAACGGGAAAAGATATTTTAACCGTTCTTGTTTTAAATCCGACAGAACCGTTCTAGTTATAAGCTGAAAAAAATTGAAAATAATAGTGTTATTAGAAAGTCGGATGCAACAAATTGAAAAACAAAAGTAACATCTCGATGGCAAAACTGGGTATTTTTTAAAAATTCTCAAAATTCAGTAAATTACGGTAGAAATTCAAAACTAACTTCATTAGAACGAAAATCTCGTGCTCTTTCCGATTGTGTATCTATTTTTGTCGTACGATTATTCGAAACCATTCTATTGAGAAATTAGTGCGAAAAATCAACCAAAACAACACAAAACATTAAGTAAAAAATTTCCTAGATTAAATTTTAAAATTTCGGCTTCGAGGTGCATTCAGTCACCATTACGACTACTTGTGTGCCAAATTTCATGGCTGTAAGTGCGATAGATTCGTCTGGACATCGCAGACAAACACACACACACACACAAACAAACATTGCCTTTTATAAGTATAGATAAATTAAATTTTTCCTGTATGGTTGTTCAGCATTTAAATGGGCTTCACCTTGATTTCCAAACTTCTTTTCACTATATAAATTCATTCACCTGGCTCAGAAATCATTTTGAACTCCATTAGGGATTGTTTTAAGTTTATTAAACAACATGCCATAATGGATTCCATTTTTTTCGAATAAGTCTTCTTCACACTTAATTGAAGCTTTCAGATTAGGCTGGATGTATAAAATTATCAGATGTTTCTTCACAATGAAGTAATCAATATTATTATCACAATACATGCCATTAATAGTTGTCATTTAAAAACTTAGTATTTGTACCAATAATTTTCGATTTAATTGTTTATTGTTTTATTGGTTTTCTTTTCCCATGAGAAATTTCTCTGTCTAACAGCACAGTAACTTTCTTAAATTATGATTAGCTTTTAAATACTTCTCTCAATAATTACTACGCTTTCAAATGATTACAGAAAATTGCATATTAATCCATAAAATTTATTTTTAACTGAACTGTATTAGAGAAAGTGTTCTAAAATTTTCCAAGCGCTGAATGGAAATATTATGCATATTGATATTCTCATTAAAACTTTATTACCTCTCTGTACACTGAATGTACTGAGATAAAATGCATATATAAATGTATCACCAAATAGGAAAAGAATAATTAGAATATTTAACTATGATTCACGAACAAATTTATTTTAGATTTTTTTGTTTGTATTCTCAAAATTTTTTTTGCTATTTTCCAGCAAAGGGAAATAATTAATCAAATGAATCAGTAAAATCGATGGTAGAATCTCATTCAGTAGAGTTTTTTCATAAAAATAAGGATGCTTATGTGCTGCTTCTACAAATGCTCTTAAATTCAGTGAAAACTGTTTGAATTTTGTAGATATTTCAAAAGTAGCATTAAATTACGGAATGTTCTACCTTCAACTTACAAAATTATTTGTCTCATTCTAACGTTACCTTTATCTTTAGAACCTTGTGAAAGATAACTTAGTGTGTTGAAGATGGTTTTCACCGTATTGAAATAAACATGAATGATGAACATTTGGATTTAATTAATGTTTATCTTTTATTTAAAAGACATAATGAGATATGATTGACATATGCGATCTGTAAACAAGTGGGTTCAATTAACATTCCATAAAATAAAGCTGTAGATCAAAGTTTGCTTTAAAGAGCTACTCTGTAAGATCTATTATTTTTCATAAAAAAATAATTTCGTTAGAATTTTTTTGTACTTATTATTATCCATGAAATGTGTTTTATTTATATATTATTAATTGTCTTGTTGTCACACTACTTTCTAAGCTCTATGAATGTACAACAATAAATCTTGCATGCAATAAAATCTTCTAATTTTCAATTAAAAATAAAGTTAACAGAAAATGTGTAGTATACTTCTCAATACGAGCCCGCTTGTATATATTAGACAAAAATAGAATATTTGTTTTTTAAGTTAGTAAAATTAATTAGCAATGTTGGCATTTTTATTGTTTCACACCACCTCAGAAGTAAGATGTTCGCCACGTCCCTGAACATCATATATATATATATATTAATTAATATCTAATTTAATAATTAAAACAAAAAAACAATTTTCGAAATTATTTTGTAGCTTCAAATCAATCCCTACGGTGAATTTAACAAATATAGAGCATGAAACTTATTATTTTACATTCAAAATCTCATAAAAGAAGTATTAATATCATACGAAAAATTCTTCTTTTTGGAATAGAAGGAAAATAACCAACTGCAGAAAAAAATCGAAAATTTCGTTTGGTGATATAATACTGGGATGTTTTTAACATTTAAAATCAATATGAGATTAATATGAAAGGTTATTATATGGTAATTACTTATTTTATGTATTTATGCATGGATTCCTATGCTGGAATATAATGTTGTAATGTAATCAAATAAAAAGTGCTGGACGTGTATTCCCCTCGGCCTTCTTTAGTGGCGTACTTACATAAAATGGCGCCCAGGGCAAATACCAAAATAGCGCCCCCTCGCCTTTCTTTACAAAACTGCAATCCACAGATCATACACCTCCCAGAAACATTATGCCCGAAAGTGCTAATATTAAAATTGCAATTAAATTGAAATAATAATATGTATAAATTATTTATGAACAGATATGATATAGCCGTCTTCGGCGACCACCTGGTTCACACATCAGATTAATCGCATTAATTTCGTAATGTGAAACAACTCTCATAATAACACACACAGAAAGAACTGTAACATCTAAAAAGATTAAATTCTTGGCGATAAAAATATAACGAATGGTCAACCATTAAAGTCACACATGATTCTGATGGTTATTACAATAATTGTATTCAATAACTTGTTATAAATTTTATATTTAACTAGTTATATCGCGCAAATGAATAACATAAATTAATAACTACAAATATTAACTCTTAAAATAAGAAGAATTGGTATTCTCTTATGAAATACACAGTTTAAAATATTTCTAAAGCTGTAGAAATTATGAAAATCTCCTAAATACTACATGTGCACTTAATAAATATCACATGATAAATATGATTCCGAAAAACAATTACCTTTTGCTTATAATCGAACACACATAGAGAGAGAGAAAGGGAAAAAAAAAGACTTACTGCCCTTTTATAGCTTAAGAATGAAGTAAAATTTTTGATTAAGAAGTTATCTCAGATATAATGATCCTTTTCAATAACAGAAAAACAAATGATTTAATGAAACAATAAAATAAGTTTTCTTAAATTTCAGCATTAAAATCTAATGATGTAAATTTTATTTAAAAACATTTTTAAAAATTTGCTAAAATTTCGATAAATTTTCATGACAACTAAATATGTATAATTGAGAAGCTAATTTTTGGAATTTTAAGATGATGTAAAATTTATTTTTGTGCGATAATTTTTTCAGAAGTTATCTTTAAAAAAAATCAGAATTTAACTTAGTTTTCAATTAATTAAAATTTTTTAAAAATCGCTTCCAACATTCTCACTCTTCAAAAATGTATTGGGGCCAAATTTGGTAAGTTTAAACCAAACGGCCTGCCCTGTAATGCGCAAACATACAACAGAAACACACAATCGCTTTTAGTATTATTAGAGATAACTGCACAATGGGACGGCTCGTTCATCTAAAAGTCATCATAAGGACAAATCACGAAAAAGTTTTTTTAAAAAAAATATGAAATAGTTTCGAATTTTTTAATGGGATTTTGCTAAATTTTCTAAGCAAATTTTGATACTTTAAAAAAATATATAACAAATATGCATTCCATTGATCTCACATTTAAAACGTATGATAAAATCTCACAAATACGAATAATGATGAAAATATTATATACAATACCTTTTATTCCTAGAAACTCTAAATATTGATAACTTGGAATGTATTGCCTTTAAACTTTACCAACCAAGTAGAAATGTTTTTTTCATGCTTTGCTCTGCTGTTTGAAAGTAGGATTAACACTTTAATCCTAATTGTTTGTCACGAACTTCGGAAAAAGCCGATAGACAATCAATCAGTATGATTATGGAGGCTATAACATTTCAGCTTCAATACCGTGAGAAACCTCTAGACCCTGTGAAGCTAATTGATATATTATCTTTCCATGACTAAAACGACTGGTCAAGTATGCTTCTCCCTCCGCCTCCCACAGAAATCTTTGAAAAGGATCTTAACGAGCTTTTCGTTGAAGATCTCTGTAACATAAAACTATTTGCTATTTTGTTTCGAGAAACCTAGCGTGAGTTGGTTCCCAGGCTGTTAAAAGGACTGGATTCTTTATGTTTTCCCAAACTTGACTGAAACCACTTTAATTCTTAAGAATCAGGGGAATAAGAGTTTCAAAAAGCGCAGTTTTCTCTTATATATAGCTAATTGATTCCTCAATTTTGCGCCCCCTGGTAATGGCGCCCAGGACACTTGCCCTACCTGCCCCACCCTGGTTACGCCACTGGGCTCCTTGTTTATTTACACAATAAGCTGCGTTTTTTGCTTAATTTAGTAATATAGTAGTGTATGCATTTTGAAGCTCCCTTCTTGACTATTTTGGATTCAAGATTTGAGCTAGAACTACAATTCAGTATTAAGACCTCTTACTAGATTTCATCCGTCTGGCTTGTTATCTTCTTGAATTATCGAGTTCTGATACAAATTTACAGACAAATCAACAGAAATTGTGCCCTTATGCGGATTCAATCCAAAATTTGACAATTCAATTCAATTTTTGTGTCAAAATAATATACTAAAATTCATCCACCTAAACTTGTTGCTTTTCTGAGCAATAGCCTTCACATGCACATGAACAGATGGATCGACAGACAGTTCACCCCTTTATGTATTCTGCAGTTCTAGTAATGAAACAGTGCATCAAATTTCATCTATGCAACTGTTTACATTTTTGAGCTATAGGAAGCACATGCACTTGAATGGACAGACATATTTCTGTGAGATGTGCTCCTTCCAGAAGTTGATAGAAATTTACAGTTTTGGTATAAAGACCGTCATGGCCGGAATAACCCAGTATAGATCCTTAGACGATGCAACTTACGGTGCCCAAATTCCAAAAAGATATATTTTTTTATTAATTTTTATTTAATCTCTATATAACTAGTTTTCAAGAAAAAAATATTTTGATAAACTAAAATAACAAAGCATTTAACTGCGGGTCACCTTCAATGGAGTTGATATCAGCATCTTGCCTTTAGCGATTTAATTTCAATTTAAAAGTGTAGATAAAGTGGTTAAAAAAATTTAAAACTTTTAACACAGTCTACAATTAACAGATCTACAACTGAATTTGAAAATTGAGAAAAAGAAAGAATCCCTAAGAAAAATGTTATGAGATTTTTAAAAAACACTAGTTGATTATAACTTGAATAGATTCGAACACAAACGACTTGTAAATCACATGAAAACACAAATTTAAGTCATCCTGAAAATAATATAAAAGAAAATCTCGGAGTCCCTAGGCAGTTGTTTACTTGCTTATTTATTATCCGGACCTGCAGACCATATTTCATCTGTCTAGCTCCTTGCGTTTCAGTGTAATCGTGTTCACAGATAGACATAATTCCAAATTGATTGTATTTTTCTAGTGTTAGGATTTCTTCTGTCTTGATTGTCTCTATTCGAAGGTACTTATTTGCATTTTTTCTGCTTGAGGTATCTTGCGTGATTCTGGGTCTATATCCATTTGAATTTCATTGATTCCTGATGCTTGGTGAGAGGTTTTTGGTTTTTTGAATTGTTGATTCAGAACAGGGCTATTTTCGGTAGTAAAACTTCTTGAAGATTGAGTCAACTAAATAAAAATTACGGTAAATTTAGGTTAGGTCATGCTTTCTACCCCAGATAAAAATCCAGCCTTCGCCAAGGTGCACCACCGCCTTTCACCTTGGCGGGGGGGGGGGGTCGCAGAAATTCTTTCTTCCATTCGGATTGCTGCCATGTGTAAAGTTTTACCATATTTGCCTTTTTAAGGTAAAATCTAAGAATTTTTTAAAGTTTAAGACTTGATCTTTTATCAGAGAACTTTGTCTTAGAAATTTTAATTTCATCTTAACTTTGTTTTTGAGTTTATTTTCATTCAAGATTTTCAGAGTAAAATTTTAAATTATATCTGCTGTTTTTGTAATAAGTATTTCACATGACACTATTCATACGGTCCCGCACTCATCGGCCTGATTTGTCGGTATGCTTCTTGGGTGAGTTATGTTTGAATATTAGTTTCATAAAGTAAACAATTTCAGAAACTAAAAAAAATAATTTTGAAATTTAAAAAACAAGGCGAACTCTTAGCATAAGTTTGGAATGTACCATGTTTATTAGTGCATGTCCTTGTTTCTTTTTTCTACTCTTAATAATTTATTATGAGCAAAAAGTAAGTTTTTGCCTATTGTAAATAAATTTTAAAAATGATGTAACATGAACTTTGAATTGTAAATCATTTTATAGAGATATAAATTTCCTCTATACTTTGACCTCCAAAAGGCGTTTCAACCCCTTCCCCTGCCCTGTGCAGATTTCAACAGAGAAAATTATGGTAACCTTTTCTAGGTTAGACCCCCGTCCATTTTCTTGCTTTCTATCCCAGGTAAAAATCTAGCTTTCCCTGAGGCGAAGGACTATCGAGTTCCTTGGGGTTTCACAGAAATGCTTCCCCACATTAGGGCCGCCATATTGTCCCTTTTAAGGTCAAATCTAAGAAATATTTTAATTTAAGAACTGGCCTTTTTTCAAAGCACTTCGCCTTGGAAATTTTAATTTTGTCTTAACTTCATTTTTGGCTTTATTTTCATTCAAGATATCAAGACTTATTTTTTAAACCTTATCTGCCGTTTTTATAATAAGCAATTTATATGGCCCTCAGTCATAAGCCTCAATTGCCGACATGTCTCGAAGGGTGAGTTATGGTTGGATATTAGCTTCATGACAGAAACAACGAAGAAACCCAAAAAAAAATTAAATAAATAACAAATTTTGAAACTATAAAAAAAAATTAAATAAATAACAAATTTTGAAACTATAAAAAAAATTAAAAGGGAGCTTCAGTTTTGGGAAACTACCATGTTTCTATTAGAGCATTTCTTTTTCGTACTGATAATTTATTAAAAGCTGAAAATTAAATTTCACGCATTATAAGTAAATTTAAAAAAATATATAACGCATAAAATATTTTTAACACACGAGAATAGATAATTTGATAGTTCATTAAGCACTGACAAAGACTTTCAATGCGAAGCATTTTATAGACTTTCAAATTTCATTTCACAGTTATTTTTAAGGTTTAGGGGTCTATTCTGGTACCCCCGGTTGGGTTCCGTTGTTAACGTGCGGAACCCAACCCAACCGGGGGTACCAGAATAGACCCCTTAATTTAATTGATGAGCTACTGTTTCGTGAAATAAGCACCCATAAAATGATAATTTGATGAAAATCGATCAATAACTCAAAATTTGACTTCCCTTTTTTAGGTTAGTTTCACCCTATTTTGTCATTCTGATCTGGCAACTCTGCTCCGGTGCGACACTCATTCTCCCCTGTTTCCAGTTGAATGTTACATCTCACAAAGTATTGCTGTTCCTAGAAATGTCTCATAATAAGGAAGAACGTCAATCTGAAGTTTGGGCGTTCGGGATTGTAAGTTTTGTCCGCAGTGTCGATGGTTGAATACTCATAGGAATGGAAGAAAATATTTCCGAAAATAGGCATGCTACAGCGAAGCTAGCGCATTCAAGCAAGATATGTCTGCCTGTACCAGTTGGACATTTTGATGCAAAGTTAAATGGGAATCCTGAAGATTGTGAAATATCTGCAAATGCTTTTAGCGATAAAGATAATTCGATGAAGAATACAACGGAGAAGATCCATATGTGCAATGTCTGTGGTTTAGCAAACTTCTCAAAAGAAAGTCTTTTCAATCATTTGCTTGTTCATTCGAATCAACAAGATAGTGTAAGTGAAGAGTGTGGGAAAAGTTTCAGTGAAAGAATAAAATTAGTGCGTCAATTAAGTATCCAAACAATAGAGAAATCGTTTATTTGCAACGTCTGCTGGAAATCATTCAGTGATTCAAAATCTTTAAAAACACATTTTCGCACTCATACGAACGAAAAGCCGCATGCTTGTGATATCTGTAGTAAAATATTCAGTGATAGACGTTATTTAACTTTACGTATTCCCACAAAAGAAAAACCTTACGTTTGTGAAGTGTGCAGTAAAGCATTTGCTCAAAGAAGTGGTTTGACAAGACATTTACGTATTCATACAAAAAAAAAATCCTTATGTTTGTGAAGTGTGCAGTCAAACATTCACTCAAAGTGGTAGTTTAAAATCCCATTTACTCATTCATTCTAAAGAAAAACCTTACGCTTGTGAAATCTGCGGTAAGACATTCACTTTAAGAAGTAAATTGACAATACATTTACGTGTTCATACAAAAGAAAAACCTTATGTCTGTCATGTATGCAGTAAAGCATTCAGCGATAGTAGTAATTTAAAGAGACATTTTCCTATTCACACAAAAGAAAAACCTTATGTTTGCGAAGTGTGCAGTAAAGCATTCAGGCAAAGTCATGTTTTAAAGAGACATTTGCGCATCCATACAATGGAAAAACCTTATGTTTGTGAAGTTTGCAATAAAACCTTTGCTCGAACTGGTGATTTAAAATCTCATTTACTCACTCATTCTAAAGAAAAACCTTACGCTTGTGAAGTCTGTGGTAAAGCATTCAGTCAAAGTCATGTTTTAAAGAGACATTTATCTATTCACACAAACGAAAAACTTTTTGTTTGTGAAGTGTGCAGTAAAGCATTCGCTCGAAGTGACAAATTAACATCTCATTTACTCACTCATTCTGAAGAAAAACCTTACGCTTGTGAAGTCTGTGGTAAAACATTCAGTCAAAGTCATGATTTAAAGAGCCATTTACGCATCCATAAACAAAAGAAAGACCTTATGTTCTGAAGTGTGCAGTAAAGCATTCACTCAATGTGGACCTTTAATATCCCATTTACAGATTCATTCTGAAGAAAAACCATAATTTGTAAAATTGGCTTTAAAGCGTTTTCTCATAAAAGTAGCTTGAAATCCCTTTCATTTATTCATACAATTAGAAGCCTTATTCATGTAAAATATGCGCAAAAACGTTTAGTCATAAATGGCATATGCAACATCATTTACTCACTCGCACGAAAGAGAAGCCCCATGAATGTGATACTTGTGGCAAAGCATTCCACGAAGGTTTAGTTTATTTAGTCATCTGTCCGTTCGTGAGAATGAAACAAACTGAAAAAAATATGTTCCTTAAAACTTGTCAATGACTCTCAAATAAAAATGGCGAATTTTCTTCATTTTGAAAAGAAATGTCCTTAAAATGATAATTTGAGCTCAGAATATATTTATATTACTATTGATATCTTAATAATTTGCGAAAGTACACTATATATTCAGAAGTATCCGGATACTTTCGGGTTAATTTTTTTTTTTTTTTTGGGGGGGGGGGGCTCTTTGCTTTCGTATGTTTTTATTTTATTCGAAGTTTGTGTTAAAGCATTCGCTCAAAAAACTAACTTGAGATCCCTAGTTATTATGAGAAGGCTTATTCATGTAAAATATGCGTGAAAACATTTAGGCAGATAGGTCATTTGCAGCAACATTTACTCCCACGAAAGATAAGCTTCACGAATGTGACTCTTGCGGTAAAGCTGTTTACACGAAGGTCTAATTTAAATAGGCATCTGTCCATTCGCGAGAAAGAAATGTCTGATAATAATATGCACGATAAAACTTGTCCATGACTCTCAAGTAAAAATGATTTTTTTTATTACGTAAAGAAAAATACTTAGAAGGATAATTCTGTTTAGAATATTTTTTTTAGTACACTAACATCAATTTTTTCATTATTTGCTGAAAAACATCGTCATTAATATGACCCATTGCAGTAGGCAATATAAATCGTCTTCAGATATATGGAAGCATCAAAGCTTTTCTGTTATATTGACAAGCAAATTATCACGCCAAAGATCTTTTTATAAATTACCGAAATTTTGACTTTATAGCTATTCATTTCATGAAAGTGCTTGATCAACTTACAAAAACAAGGTTTGTATAATTTCCTTTTACTAACAGTTTTGTTCCTATCACCTAATTATATTTTCCCGTTATTCTGTACTTTTTGTATTTTATTCATATGAGTTTCTGTGCGTGAGAATTAAACGTTCTTAAGTGGCAATTTTAACAATGTGTACAAGAGAGCCAAAAGAAGTTCCTCAGCGCAATGTACTGCAATGTTCAATTTATTTTTTGAGAGTAGATGTCTTTTTTTCTTTTCGACCTTCAGCAACTACACTTTGCCGATCTGAAGATGCTGTCGTAATACAAACACATAAATTAGCAAAATTGGACTCGAGATTGTTTACCTCTTTGATACAGATTTAAATTTCACTTTATACATACAGGATGGGCACAAATTTGTTGGGCAATTACGTAAGTGTGATCTTCGGAATATTAATTGCAGTGTACCAGTTCAGTAGCAGATTTGTATACTGTTTCCAAAGTTAGCGGATAGTCTTCTATGTTTCATGTACACATCTGAGTAAGATGAAGCTTGTGGTTGTTCATCCTTCTTTCTATGTTCAAGTGACAATGGGGACTCATCACAAAGTAAAAAAAGTGAAATGAAAGCACTTCCGTGAAACTCATCCCGCTGTGCAAATGCAACTATATTACTGTACATAATACCTGAGGAATACCTCGAAAGGAGACACTGCTTCACTGCACTTGGTTTGATCAACGGAAACATTCTCATAAAGATATGGCAAGAACTGATTCAGCGACTGGACATTTTTGAGTGATAACGAGCAATAGCCTCGAGCATCTGTGCAAACTCACTATCTTGTAATCATGTGTTCTCTCATTTGTGGCTGTTTAATTGCGCATAATAAACCATTCTTTTTTCCTAATAAATCATTTCATTTTTATGAGCTGAAGCTACTGACAGTTTGATGATAATTAATATTTTAGGATAGATATTTTCCCTCTTCTAGTGTTGCAATCCTATATAATCAATTTAGATTCATAAATTTTTCTTCCGTGATGTTTTCAGCTGATTTTCTTGAATAAATCCTTTTGGGATTAACTGATTTGTCATAAATTCTTATAGAGGTTTGGTATTAAAAATTACTAAAACTTGTATATAATTTAAAATTTTACGTTTTATTTGGACTGTATCCTAAATGAAAATTATTTTCTTTTAAATTTGTTTTTTTTTTAGTAATATTTGGTATTTGGTGAACTCAAAATTGAAAGAAATAGACTTGCAAAATGTTTCATTTTCCATCAAATTAAATTAGTACAAACCAGTCCAGTTTCTTCATTATTAAAATTACAGGAAATTCTTGCATGCTAAAAGAGTTTTTTGACGAGGGATATTCACGTCTTAATTTCTGTGTCTAATAAAGATCTGGCGAAAATTTGAGACCAATTTCATTACACTCATCCCTCGTACAGCAGGTCGCCCCCCTGTCGGGCAAATTCTAATGCCACTTCTGATCTTGTATGAAAAAATAATAGATATCGGTGTTGGAGGATTAAACTTCCCAGAGTCTTAAAAAAATATTCTTGGAATTATGTCCTGTTTGAGAACACTCAAAAACTCGTAAAGAGCTAAATGGATTAAATTTGATATGAATTATTTACACCAAAAATATTATGAAATTCATGAAACTGAAATTTATCTATCCGTAAGTTCGTGTGTATGTGAGCTCGCTGACCCGGAAGCATATAGGCATACTGTACCCTAGTAGAGCACCATTGTAACTTTGGAGGGCTCTGATTGGACAAATGAATCTGACGCAACTACGCTCTGCTTGTTTTATTACCTCTGACCACAGATGCTTCTGACCACGCTCTGACTTATTCTTTACAAGATTTTTGTTCTTGACTTCATCACAAACTCATGCAAACGAAATACTTAGTATGATTTCACTGTCTCATTAATACAGCAACAGATAAAAAATATTACCAACAGGAGTTAAAAAAGTAAATTGAACCAATCTTTTTTCATGACACTCGATAACGACTTATGAAAAAGGAAGGTTGTTAAAAAAAACTTGTCTTATTTCAGTAAAAGGTTGAAAATCGTATTTCAATGATGCAAGCAAAATTTAGTATTTTTTAACCAACATTGAGTTTTGTAAAAGGTTATTAAAATTAAATTTTGAATTAAAATTTAGAAAGGATTTTCAAAGCAGTTTTAGAACGAGTGCACGAGTGCAAGCTACCGTGCTGCCATCTGTTACACATTTTTAAAACATGACGAAATTCAAAAGGGGCAAAAAAAAAAAAGAAAATCATGACAGTATATTCACAAAGAAAGAATTTAAAGCAAATCTAACGACATTAAATCAAGAAGAAGAAAGATTCCCCTTCTGAAAACAAATTCAGGCAATATATTGGAGAAAAAAATTAGTATTTAAAGTTCTTTGAACTATAAACAAGATACGAATGTCTCACTGCTGAAGCGATGTTCAGAAGAGTGACGTCAGATTCGCTTGTCCAATCAGAACCCTCCAAAGTTACAATGGTGCTCTACTAGGGTACAGTATGCCTATATGCGACCCGGAACATAAGATAGCTAAATGATATTTGGTGTATAGTCTTCCTACCGAATTTCCAGATCTGTATAATATTTTGGGATAAATCGGTCAAAGGAAAGAAGTCCAATACTCGATTGTCTTCACAAGACTACGAAGCTGTAGACAAAATGGGGCATATTGAAGTATACAAGGATGTAGAAGGGGAAATACTTCTGCGTTCTACTTTCGCCCATGAAAACAAAAGGTATTGTACTCTTAAAATATCAAGCTGGAGATTTCAACGATTCTATACAAACGGTTCTTGCTATGAAAATTCGAAGACTACCACCACTCTTGAGCTTAAAATTTTCTACAACTTTGTTTCAGTATATTTTTTGACGCAACTAACGGTTTACCTGCAAACGAAGGGACAGAGGTTACAAATAATGTTATAGAAAATTGTTGCTGACCTACGGAGAGGAACAGTGTAATAGTCATAGTTTACTCTAGAAAGCGAAAGAAAAACCAAAGTGATAAATCAAATAACATTTATGCCTTCATCATTATCGTATAATTACAACAGTTGCCCCCTCCCCGAACATTTGCTAGATCACAGGACACGCAGCACCGAATGTCGAATATCCTTGGAAAGAAGACCCGACATTTCCCGGACGTTACAGACAGATATAGTCCAGTAAACAAAGGCCAAAAATGGAGGTGAAAAACATAAAAGCATATAGTTTTGAAAGTTGGTGCTCCTGTTTCCAGTGGCGTACCTACATAAAATGGCGTCTAGGGCAAATACAGAAACTGCTGCCCCTCCCTTCTTTTTTCTTTTGAAATGCGTTTCTCATTTTCTTTTCAGAAACTTTATGCCGTGAACTGCAAAAATTAAAAGTGGAAATGAACTTATAAATTAGCATATAAAATATTTTTGGGTTGTTAGGATTTACACTTTTTTTTTATCGAAATTTCGCTAAATTTTCACAGAAAACTTGGTGCATTCTAACTTTAATTCTTTAAGTATAGCTGAAATCAAAATTTTTTGCAAGAAACTTTTGATTTATTAGAAAAATATAAACAAAAGGTACATTCCATTTATCTCGTACTTGAAAAATAATATAAAATGTGTAAAAATCCCTTAATCAATCGAAAACAAACCCACACATATACGAATAGAAATGAAAAAATTATATACATTACTTTTTTGCCCATTGACAGTATAAAAAAAACTCTAAACATTGAAGTAAATCTTTTTCTAACACAGATAAAATCATACAAAAGCCTTAGTGACTAATATATTTAATAATGTTCATAATATAATTCATCATTTTAACCGACATATCCGGCTAGCGCACAGGAAGTAAAATCGACTTTTAAAATAAAGTTGGCCCATAGTTAAATAAATTTATTCTTCTCACATTTTCCACATAAAACAATTCTGGATTTACCACGATTACATAAATGACAAGACATTATTCAACTCGCCACGCATGGCGAGATTTGTCAGACGGGTCCCAGTGAGAGGAAGAAGAAGCGACCGTCCTCGCGCGAACAGTCGAGTCACTCTTTCTATCCTGCTTCTGATTGTGAAAAGTCCTTGCAGCGCCATCCAACGGCAGGAGGGCGAGACAAAATGTGCTTGCCATATAATTTCATACATATCTTTAAATTATTTGCAAATTTTGATTAATATATTGAGTTTAATAGTGTTTTATCTAACACCTTATGACAAAATTGAAATTCATTGCATGAAATTAGAAGATAAGCTATTGCAAGCTGATAAAAAATGCTGATTCAAATATAAATTAAAATTGCAACGTTATTAATTTTTCTATGACATGTAAAATCACACTTCCTTATTATTTTAGTAAATATTATTTGTTTGCATAAAAAACGATACATTATTTCTGAAACAGTTTGAAGGCTTGAAGGTATCCGAAATGTTATAAATTAACCTTTCTGGCTTTTAATGAAGCAAAAGTGTTTATAATTACAATACTATAGTACTTAGATGTTTGAACATATACTTAACATAAGTATTACAAACAAAAAAGACTGCCATATTTAAATAATTATTTTATGTTGAGTATTGGTAGTTTAATGATTTGATAGTCAAGGTAAATTGTATTGTGTTTTTTAACAGTAAAATTAATAGATAGCAATAGCGTAACTCAGCGAGGAAAGAAAACGCTTCACATTATGGCAGGAATTTAATTTCTTTTCTTTATGTATTTTTTTCTCGTTAATTATTAAAGAAATTGCTTTCATTTTCATTCATCTTGATTTTAAACGTCAATACGGACTGATAATTTTTACTAGGAATTGCAAAACTTTATGCGGTCTTTTCTCTGTCTCAATATTTTTTTGTTTGTTTGCTTTTGGCAGAACATCAGCATCTAGGTTTTGCGAAATAAAATTTAAAACAAACACAATTGCATTTTCATCATACAAATAATCAGGGATGAGATTCTTCCGCTTTTTCGCGAATTTCCCCTTTTTTTGTTATTTTGAAGAAATTCCGCTTTTTTATCTTTTTCTCTCAAAATTCCGTGGGTTTTTTTTTTACCGCAAAAGTTTGCTTTTTCTTTCGAAAATTTCGCTTTCACACAAAGAAAAGAAACCTTCTTATCTTCCGTTTTCGAAAGAAAGTTTAGGGAAAATATGCTCGACCGTGCAGCTTAACTCCACCGGCTAGGAAACTAGTTGATTCATCTTCTACTGACGAATCAACATTATATCGGCAAGCTCTAAAAGGATGAACATTCCAACATTCAGTGCCATTCAAAGTATTAAATACCACCTTTTTGCAGAAAACAAAACCTCTGTGGCATATTTTGCAAAAAAAAGGAAAAAAAAAAGATTTTTTTTTTTTTTGCATGAACATGTTGGAAAAAAAAATTAGTTGGAAACTTAAGGTCATCTTGTAGGGTGTACCTGGATGAAGAAATAAAAAAAAATGGAACAAAAACAAATAAATAAACTACATAAAAAAAAGAAACTCCTGTCAAAAGAAGCAGCTAAAAAGCTGTGTGCAAATGCAACTAAAAAGCAGAAAATAAAAAAATAAAACATGATTTATCTAGGTATTCTAGAGATAGTGTAGTCCCGACAACTATGCCAGTAATTAAACAGAGAGATACTAATGAAGACTGTGCAAAAACTTTAGCCCCTACTGTAAATAAACTTGCAGAGGATGCAAACACATCCTTTATTGAAGAAAAATCTGTCAAAGATAGGAGGCCTCCAAAACAAGGGGTGAAGCGTGTTAATGGAGATCTGTTACCAACAAAAGCCACACAATTAAAAAAACGGAAGAAAACCACTTCTTTAATAATTAAGGAAATGTTTCAAATAGCAATAATGCTAAATGAATCTGTCACTGTAACTGTACAATATCTCGACCCCTCTTGCTTTATAAGGTGCAAAATCATTGTGCTGTTACTTTTGCAAAAATTTATAAAAATAAAACAGAAATCAGTATATGATACATTATTATAATTTATAAAGAGCTAATACAGTTTACACAATTGCATGAAGCAAAAGAAATTATTTGTCCTTATTTTTATTTATTTTTTGAGCTAACTTTTATAAAAAGGCTATTAAATATAATTCTTCTCAGACTTCTGTTGGGTGTATGTTGAATCGCAGTGATGTACAGTTGGTAAATGTTTTAATGTCTAATTTTGTATTTTCTGATGCACCTGATGATGTGTTAAACTTGTTTGTTAACTTTTAATGTGAATGATTTAATAATAATTTAATATTCTTTTTCTTATTTATACATACTGAATTATAAATAATTAAGTTATTAATTATTATAGTGTAATATTTTCATCATATTGCGTGTTCTGATGTTTTACTTCTTAAAACATCTTTCGCTTAAAAATTATGGTACAAATGTTTTGCTCGCGTATGATTTCAGTCTTTTTGCTTTTTTGCCAATCGCATCCCTGAAATAATGCAAATATTCAGCACTAAAAACAATGTAAAGATAGCTTACGTTTTTTAAAGTTACTAGAGTTCTCTTACACTGCGTAAAAAATATGGAGAAATATTTTCCAATCTTCACTCTTTGCTGATTGAAAATAGAAATTACACTTTTGAACAATTTATCACCAATTTCTGAAGAAACTGATATCAATCAGTATGATTCAGGCAGACAGTGTGAAACCATCAGAAACTTTGCGGATACACGGGTCTATTTTGGTACCCCCGGTTGGGTTGGGAGACGTCACTTTTTCCGCACGTTAACAGCTAGTCTCCCAACCCAACCGGTGGTACCAGTATAGAACCCTTAATTTCTTTTATGGGAGGTCTCGGATCGGCAGATTCTATGAAACATAATATTAGTTGTTATTTTGTCGCAGCTTGAGGTTTCCGGGATGTAAAAACGACGGAATCGTTAAGTTTTCCCCACACTTTTTTGAAACCGTTTCAATTTTAATAATCTTAGGAAAAAGAGCTTCAAAAAAGCTACTTTTCTTTTCAATACAACCAACTGATTTCTTAATTTTGCTCCCCCTGGAAATTGCGCCCATGGCACGCGCCCCACCCTAGTTCTAAGGGGGTATTCGTGAGGGGCTCCTGTTGAATATACTAAAAATGCCCGATGGTGGGAGGGGGGGGGGTTCGCGTCGAACCTCTTTTAGTTTTTCATTAATATCTCAACACCTATTCGATTTTCAAAATACATGCTATACACGAAATTCAACAGCATAAAATTCTCCACAAACATGTGTTTTTATTGCCTATTTTATGTTATTTTATTGTCTGTTTATGTTGTTCTAGCTTCAAAAGTTGACGAGATAAAACCAATTGTGAGTCTATTTTGGTACCCCCGGTTGGGGGGGGGTGGGCGCCGGAAAAAACCCACCCCCCCCCCAACCGGGGGTACCAGAATAGACCCCTTGGGCGCAAATAATTTGTAACGCGGAACAAAAGCCGTCATTCTCGCACAGCGGCTAGTGATACTAATCGCCAGAAATCATCCGAAGAAATGACAGTTTTATACTATGAAAAAATTTTGAGTTAGACAGTAAACATTCTGTAATACTTTTCTGAAATATTTACGCTGATTACTGCATTTCTTGCCTATCTTTGATTACATTTTATATTCTTGTAGTCATCATATTTTTTAACTGCAATTTTAACTTTCGAGCTTCTAGTGTTGTTGTCGCCGCGTGATTTGTGTTTTGGTTTGTTTGCATTTTAGTTTCAACGAAATGAATAATAAATTAAGTGACATTTCTTCCAGAAAGGCTAGGTGAATGCTTTTATAAATAAAACAAATTGAACTAATATAATTTTTCTTGGTTTTCGTCTATTTTTACGGTGAGTAATATTTAAAACCTCTGCCAAAACAACTTGTTGATAAATCAGTGTTTTTGTTTTATTTCTGCTATTTTTGATTTTAGTGGGAAAATATTAGGGAGTGTATGAAGGGAACAAATCTGCTATTATTTATTTTGCTTCAATGCTTGTAAATTATTTTGTTGTGTATGTCTAAATGAAAAACATGGTTCCTTAGGTCCGTTTTGAATAAAAACTGTGATCATTGAATTATGTCTTGAACTGGTAAGGTTGGTTTTGGACTCATTATTTTTGTAACTTTAGAAATATATTTTCGTTTTTCATTAATTTTTTGTGGTTTTATTAACTTAATTAAATTTTTTGGTTGAAATCTACAAGTTGGAACACACTGTTATTAAAACGGCGCCAAATCGCCAAAGCAAGATGGATGCTAATGGTAAACGATCGTGCATCGGTCACAGTTAATTGTTTCATTTTTTTCGAGCCAATTATGTTTGTCGTTGCACTATCTCCCGTTATAAATGTTGAATTTCAACAGAACTACTAGCTTTCCTAGCTCATTGATTGTATGGAATCTGTTACTTTTAATTATTCCAATGAAGCAGGTAAAATTGTGCTTGCGATGCCTGCGGCATCTGAAGTAGGCACTGGGCAAATTTTTTGAACTTATAAAAACATCAGCGGCTTCGCTTTCAGCGAAGTGGGATCCTAGTAGCTTCGCTAGCTTAGTGAATGTACGGAATCAGCTTCTTTTAATTACTCTAATGGCGCAGCAGAACATTTGCCCTTAGTAGCGTTCAAAACAAGTACAACTTCAAAAATTCCATGCAAACGATTTTTAATATAAGGCAAAGAAAAAATCTCAATTATATGATCAGAAAAATATATAATCACTAAATAAACCCAAGTTCTATTTGTAATTTTTTTACTAATTGAAATCATACTAATTAAAATACATTTTATTATTTAATAAATATTTTGGGGAGACTAGGGAACGTCTGGATGATCGCCAATGGTTATCGCCAAGTAGTAAACAAAGCGAGCGATAGCTCGCGGGAGTGGGGTACTCTGTCGATTCTTCTCTTCGACTCTTATGCCTGTGGATCTCTTAGGTGTTAACCGGATTTTTGCTTCCGCCTTAGCAAGTAGTTCTCAACTGTTATTCGGTTCTTTGTATATTTTTTTAGTTATCCATTTTTTCACTGCTTATTATTATATTTTTGTACTCCCTTTTCAAAATGCGTAAAGCATCCTCGCTTGAAGTTAAGTTATTTAAAAATGCGCATAGTATGTAAACAACTCAAATCGCGTGAAACGCTTGCCGTGATGATGTAAGCAATCTAGCTGAAGGGTTGCCAATGGAACTAATCCGCTTGATTTCTCAGGTAACCATATTGGCGATGAAATCGGTGTGTTCCAAGGTGTAGATACCAACCAATTTTATAAACTGTAAGATGTCTTCTTTTTTTCATAAAAAAAAGACAGAATATTAAAAAAAACTAGGAAAATATGATTTTTCCTTCTGATAAATGTAAAAACTGCTTTTAAAATGCTTTTTTTAACTAATTGTTCAAAATAATATTTACTAATAACATATAGCAGGGATAGAGAACTTGCGGCCTTAAAGCCACATGTGGCCTTCTTGAGTTTATGTGGCTTTGCTAGTTATTTACAGTTTGCATTGAAATATGTAATTGTCTGTAATATAATAATAATTACAGAAAAATATCCCTTAAAATTCTGCAGCTTTTTGCCCAACTGAAGCCTTTAACACATGTCTGCCACCGACGCACTGCCTCGTCAGAACCTATTATCTAATTAGATAACCCCTTCTCCACTGTAGTCAAGTGATGGCAGAGAAGGGGTCATCTAAATAGATAGATGGTTTGAATATCAGGTGTGAATAGTGGTAATGAATGTGTTAATGAGGCTTTTTATTGTAAAAAAGTTCCCCACTCCTGGTATATAGTTTGATATAACAGAATGATTGTCTTATAAACTGTGATGCATTAATTTTTTCTTAGAAATAATTACTCGAATTTCATTCTTATAGGTATATAAGACTGTGCTGTGTGATGTTGTTATAGTAAATAATTTAGTAGGTAACCTTATATGAAGTTTTATTTTGTTAAAGAAGTAAATTGGTGATTAATGTGAAGCTTATATTTTCCCTTGGAATTGCCTTTTTTTTAGGGAACTACTTTCATAACAGCATTTTTTGTTGAAAACTGGTAAAACCTGTCTTTACTATTTACTAGAGTGATTAGAAATTTTTCAAAAAGACATTTAAATTTAAGAATTGAATTGAAAGTTATTTATTGTATGATATGTTAACTTTCATAAATAAGTATTGCTTAATTTAGTATGTTTTTTATAATGGAAAATGTACTTGCATTCTTTTCTAGTTAGAAGTCTATTGGAATGCAAATGTTTTTTTGTATTATACAGACTTGATACATTTCCATGGAAACGTAGATTTCCGCTTTTTCAGCATCAGATTTTATTGTTCAATTAATGATATATATTTTACTTCTCGGAATTTATGTTTGGCAGAATTCATTGTTTATGAATTTCAGCTTTTTTCTTTCCAAGCATGTGTCATCTATGTGTTATTTTCAGAAACAATTTGGGAGGGAAAATGACATATACCGACTATGCCAATCAGGTTACTTAACTCCCGCGTTATGGTTCCTCTTACTCTAAAAGGACCTAGTTCACCAATAGAATATACAAACTAAATAAAGATTGCAAAGACACAACGATCACCAATACCATCAATGTATCTACTGAAATAGGGTTTCCAGATCAAAATAGCAAAATAAGGCTAAACCTTCTTAAAAATAAGGCCAAATTTGGCAAATTGATTGAAAACGTCATTTGCTATTAGAAAAACAACCATCCTTCATGAAAACGAATCCCACTTGATAGGCATATGTTCAATGTTCCATTATTAAACTAAAATTTAAGTAAAAGAAATTTAAAACATCCTTGTTCTATTCAGGAGCTGTTTCCTTTGACAGCTCATTATATATCATTTGAAATGTGTAATATCAAAAATTTATTAAAAAACAATAGAATAAGTAATTAAAAATTGTTCTAAAAGTCATTAACAAAAATAAAGCCAAAAATGAATTTAAGGCCAAATGAAAATTTTTAAGGCCAAGGGCTTTGGAAAAAGGCCATATTTCCATAATTTGGTCTTAAAAAGGCCAATATGGCAACCCTGTACTGAAATTTTATTATAAAAATAATCTTAAATAGTAAGGGAATACAACGTGTTGCCATTCGAAGACCAGTCAGCCGCAAAAACCATTTACAAATAATAGGTTCAAATTGGCAGACACCCCGGTGGCATAATGGCAAATGATTCGAATCCTTACAATTAAGTTCAGCTTTTTTTGTTCCAAGCCTGTGTCATGTCTGATTATAGAAAGTAAACACAGCATTATTATATTGACTGTATCGGTTATTTAACTGTATTATTCATATGTTCTTTATTCTTTACACATAATATTATATTCAAAAATAATGTTTTCTATCTGGCTATTGTTATTTTTTAGAGAAAATTTAAAAGTTTTCTTTGGTATATGATTTAATATGCAATCCCAGTCGCAGAATGCTTTTCAATAATCTGCGACGGAGGTTCAGTCTCTTAAAAATAGTCTACAGAATAGTGCACGACTATAAATATTTTGCTTTCTTTTTTGAAATATTTATATCAACCTACAACTATTAAAATACGACAAACATAAATCAAAAACCATATAACATCTTTATTATTTGTATAATATAATTTTTAAATTAATAAACAGAAGCATATGAAGATTAATCTTTTCTTTGGGCAGATAATTAACAATAATGAAGTATCAAGTTGTTTCAGAAGTTAAACATACTATACAAATACCTATGCAGAAAATTATATTTGGGTACTTTTCCGTTTTAAACTCAGTACTTGGTGTCTTTCTGTTCTGGTGAATTTTTCAAAACAATACTTCACTAGCTCATATAAATGAAATATTCTTCAATATGTTAGATGCTATTTAAAAATTTATGCCTCCCGTTTATTGTAAAAAAAATTAAGTATGTCAAAAAATGTCTTGCTTGTATGTTTTAAATTTAAAATGCAATAAATAATTGCTTTTTTCACGAAACAAAAACTTTGAAACTTGTTAACACATTTATCCTGATATGCATTTTAATGGTTTGTATGCAAATAGATAAATTGTTCTGCAATTATGCATACATAAGATTTCATAGTATCATTGTTTATTATTTAAAACAAGGAAGAACAGAGCTGTCTTCCTTTAAAATTCCTGATACAACTTTTGATTTTATGGAATTTTGCATTTACACATATGTAGATACATTTTGAAAGTGTGTATAATAATGAATTCCATATTTCTTAACTAATGCTTGGAACATTTAAAATAGGGGCAATCTTAGATTGAACTCTGTTCCTCGTCTTCATCAATTTCAGAATTTGTTCTTTTCTCGCTCCCGTTTTTTAAAAATGATTGATCTGCAGCCGTAGGGATCGATCGAAACTTTGGAGGTTTATTTTCATGCTGGCGTAAATAATGCTGCTGTAAGTTTTTTCGTAATAATGTAGCATCGCAATCAAAACAACGAATTTTATCTACATAGGCAGCCATCTCAAAGTAAAAACCACGTGTTATTTCCAGAAACCAAAAGCTCAGTGCCAGAAATGAAACACGTAGAAAACATTGGCCGTGACCAATACCGATATGAGTCACTTAGCGTACTTCAAGGTCAAATCACAGTTAGTAGGTCAGCTAGGGAAGCCCATTCAGCATACGGAAGGGGGGAACGATGGTTGCTCTAGGGCGAAAGGATTGCATATTTTAGCAGTGTGAGTTATATAAAAATTGTTAAGTTCTTTGGAAAGTGTTAATAATAACTTTGGTATTTTTCATGATGGGATTTATTTTATCAGCACATGATAAACTTTATTACAAATAGTCTGCAGACACTGTCCAAATTCTACGATGTATGACGCAGCGTCGCAGTGTTTCTGCCACTGGGTATGCAATTATAATTTATGTACTTGAGATAGTGAAAATAATATCTAAGATAAAAAAGTGAAATCACAAAATTGTGTAAAAGTGTATAGTTTTTATTCCATTTTATTTATTATTTTTTTAAAAAAATTATTAGAAAATTAAATGTTTTACTATAATTTAGACCACTTATTTACAGCATTCAATAATAGTAGGTTTTATTATTTCAATTTTGGAAATGCCTTTTAGGAAATGTAAATTATTAAATAAAGGGAGAATTACAAAGTGCACTATTTTTTGCTATATATTAATATATCAGTATTTACATACTTCAATTTCAAGCTGTACCTATGGCAACCATTGTATTTATTATTAATTTTTTTGCATTATGTATGTAGAACTTTGTATTGATATACTTTTAGCAATGTTATCAGTGAAATATTACAGTTAATGAGCTTTGAGACACTTTTTTAGAGACTTAAACATTTATCATTTAGGTTTGATGAAAGATTATAAGATATTAGGGGTCAATCCAGGTTTTTTTTTAGGGGCCCATTTTTGTGAAAAATAAAAATATTTCTGTGAAAAAAAATTTTATCATGTGAAATCTTCAATTTTAGCAGTTATATTTCTATATTTTACATGCATTTGAGTTTTGTGAAAGGGACGTTTTTATGAATTTGAATTTTGTGAAGGGGAGGATTGGGTTCTTACCAGTAAAAACCGTGGGAAAAATGGTAAAAACCTGGCAGATACTATTAGCCCCTGTTCATTTATTGGTAGGTAGTGGTTTATTATTTATAACCACTAAGCATATATACTATTTATATATTATAGTTAATATTAGGCATTATTAAATAGTATATTTATACATATATAAGAAAGTAACCATTGGACAAATGATATGATGTAAGCTATCTCCTTCAGTTTAATTTTAAAAATTTACTTTTTTGCAGGACATGGGAGCAAGATTTGAACTATTAAAATCTTAGGAAACTTGTAAATGTATTAGATTTTCAATATGAACTGATAACTGTTAATTTAATATTAAAATCATTTATATAAATTACATTACATGTGTACTATATCAATGTATACACAACTTTATGTATATATATACCTTAATTTTAATTGCTTAAAATGTAGTTTAAATCCTAGAATTTTTGTTTTTTAATAAATTAGTTTTCAGCAGGCTTATTCTCAGCTTTATCACTGAAATATTTCTCAATCAATGCTCCTGATGTTTCTAAGTGTTTAGGTCCTTTAGAAAATTTATTTCATACCCTTCATCCTCTATGTATCAGTGACTTTCTATGCCACTTATCCTAAATTATCAGGAATGTAATCTGTCTTAAAATGAAACATTTAACAAACATTAAATGAACATGAAACATTTGATCAAAATTTTACTGTGATTTCTTGATTGGAACTGTATAATACTTATTCTAAAACCTGCTCTCAGTTTTAAAAAAAATATTTTGAAGTAGCTTTTCAATCTAACTTATTAAATTTTTAAAACAGCCTGCATATGCATTAGGGTCATTTCATGTCAAGTGATCCAGAGCTGGTTGCTTGACCATTTTATAATCAAATGATTTTTTGTATGTTGATTCCTACATGATTAGGGAGTCCAAAAAGACTAATTTTAAATTTTTATCTTTTTCTGAATTCCCAGTCATTTTTGTTTCACAAAACATGCTGATTTTTGCATTTGTAGGGGTTTGTGTTAACTTATATTACTCGAGAAACTGGTGAACCCAAGGTTGATGAAACAAAAACCAGTTTATTCAGGAAGATACAGTCTTTATTATCTGCAGTATACATTTAAGGAAAATTGTATCCCAAATAGCAAAAATCAGCTTAAAAGTTTGACTTTAAAAATGACAAATTTTCAGTTTTTGAAGGCATATAATTCTCAAAAGGAATCTATTCTCCATATCACTTTTGTGGGGATGTGTAAGCTGCCTTAATGTACTGTATTTTAAAAAAATTTCAACCCTGAGATTTGCTTCTTTTAAGAGCTACGGGCTTTCAAAATCCAAAAATTTAAAAAAAAAATCTAAATTTTGACACCTTTTATCTTTGTTGGGGCAAAGTTTAAAAATCTGAAATTTTTACAGATAAACTCCCTGTAGTGTATTATACTGCTGTAAAAAATTCATGTTTGATATTTATCTACAAGTCAAGTTAGGGGACCTTTAAAATGTCATGAAAAACATATTTTTAGCAGGAAATAGAGCATTAATTTGACTATGTATTATTTGTATCATTAATAAATTATAATGTGATCTCAACTAATATTACATATAAGCTTACCTTTTTTACATGAAGTAGCTTGTTCATACTTTAAATGTATATAATGACCTTGAAAAATTTGAATATGTTTCATGGTCACAAGTTCCACAGTATAATTGAGGCTTCTCTATTCACTATTTTATAACAGTTTTTACTATGGATACCATTGTTAAGACATTTTAAAACTTCAAATAAAAGTATTGATGTATTATTTACAACTAACACTTCACAAAAGTATTGATATACTAATTATACACTTGAGTCAGGTTTATCGTTCTACTTTGATTTGTATTCATTAAGAAGTTTTGATATTTCTTCACTTAGTTTTGGGGAAATGTTATGTGTCCTTCTAGTAGTTGTAGTTCTAAGGCACTTACTTTCCTTAAAACATTGTTCATGGGCACCCAAGTTTGGTCTTTCTCCTTTTTTCTTAAAAGCTTTCCTTGGTCCAGCAGGATAATAAAATGTTACAAGCACATCTTTATTTATATCACTAATGTCATTCACCTCTGCCAGCCACCATTGACCATCATATACACATGCAATAGATTCTCTGATGTGATGTGTTATTTCTACAGCTTTTTTAGTGGAATGAATTTCATATTCCGTAGCTTGTGAAGTAATGAAGCACTTCAAGTTACTCTCTGACTCTACTATTTTATAATTAGCATGTCATATTACACTGTTCATTTGTCCAACACCTATTGGTCTTAAATGCCAGGATGTCTCTAGGGTGCTTATATTTGGATTTTAGTTTCATAAAGTAAACAACATAAAAGCTTAAAAAAAAAAATTGAAATTAAAATAAAAAGAAATCTTATCACATGAGTTTGGAATCTACCATTTTGATATTAGAGCATTTTTTCCTACTCTTCATAGTTTGTAAGCACAAAATTTATATTTGTATAAAATAAATATAAAAATAATATAACATATAAAACATTTTTAATACATGAGTTGAGATAATTTTCTGATAATAAAGGGCTTATATCATTAAATCAAAATTTGACTTTTTTTTTAGGTTAATTAGGCCTTATTTTGCCATTCTGATCTGGCAACCCTGGTCTGGTGTCATGCTCCTATCCTCTCCCCGTTTCCTGTTGAATGGTACATCTCGCCAATTATTATGGTACAGAGAAGTGTCATAATACGGAAAAACGTCAATCTGTAGTTTGTGTGCTTGGAGTATAAGTTTGTCCACTGTATTGCTAGTTGAATACCCAAAGCCATGGAAGAAAGTATTTCCGAAAATAGGCATGCTACAGAGAAGAGGGCACATTCAAGCGAGATAAGTGAAAAAGAATATGTGAATCCACATGTACCACTTGGTAATTTTGATACAAAACTAAACGAAAACTCTCAAAATTGTGAAATATCCGCAACGGCTTTTAGGGATGAAGGTAATTCAATTAAAGATATAATGGAGAACACCCACATATGCAATGTGTGTAGTTTAATCTTCTCCTCAAAACAAAGCCTTTGGAATCATTTGCTAATTCATTCGAATCAACAAAATATTGTATGTGAAGAATGTGGGAAGACTTTCAGCAAAAGAAAAAACTTAGTGCGTCATTTGCGTGTTCATACAAGTGAGAAATCGTTTGTTTGCAACATATGCGGGAAATCATTCAGAGACTCAGTGTCTTTGAAATCACATTTTCGTACTCATACAAAGGAAAAACCTTATGCTTGTGATGTTTGCAGTAAGGCATTCAGTTGTAGTAGAGATTTAAAAAGACATTTACGTATTCACACTAAAGAAAAACCTCATGTGTGCGAAGTGTGCGGTAAAGCATTTGCTTGGAGACCTTCTTTAAAAGTACATTTACGTTTTCATACCAACGAAAAACCTTATGTTTGTGAAGTCTGCAGTAAATCATTCAGAGAAAGAGGTAATTTGAGAAAACACTTGCGTGTTCATACAAAAGAAAAACCATATATTTGTGAAGTGTGCAGTAAAACATACAGCGATAATCGTAATTTAAAAAGGCATTTACGTATACATGCGGAAGAATCATATACATGTGAAATCTGCAGTAAAGCATTCACTACAAGAAGCAGTTTGACAAGACACTTGTGTATTCATACAAAAGAAAAAACCTGTGTTTGTGAAGTGTGCAGTAAAACATTCAGCAATAGTAATAATTTAAAAAGTCATTTACGTATACATACAAATGAAAAACCATATGAGTGTGAGATCTGCAGTAAAGCATTCACTGCAAGTTCCAGTTTAAAAACCCATTTACAGACACATTCTGGAGAAAGACCTTACACTTGTGACGTTTGCGGTAAAGCATTCACTCATTTGAGTAATTTGAAAACACATGTACGAATACATATGAAAGAAAAACAATTTGTGTGTGAAATCTGCAGTAAAGCATTCACTGAAAGTTTCAAGTTAAAAAGCCATTTACAGACTCATTCTGAAGAAAAACCTTACGCTTGTGACATTTGCGGTAAAGCATTCACTCTATTGAGTAATTTAAAAACACATTTACGCATTCACACAAAAGAAAAGCCGCATGCTTGTGAAATGTGTAATAAAGCATTCAAGGAAAAAAGTAGTTTAAAAAGACATTTTCTTATACATACGAACGAGAAACCATATAAGTGTGAAATCTGCAGTAAAGCATTCACTGAAAGTTTCAAGTTAAAAATCCATTTACAGATTCATTCTAATGAGAAACCTTATGCTTGTGAAGTTTGCGGTAAAGCATTTACTGCGGGAAATGATTTAAAAAGACATTTACGTATTCATACAAAAGAAAAACCTTATGTTTGTGCTGTGTGCAGTAAAGCATTCACTCAATATGGTCATTTAAAATCCCATTCCCTCGTTCATTCTAAAGAAAAACCTTACCCATGTGAAATCTGCAGTAAAGCATTCACTGTAAGAAGCAGTTTGACAAAGCACTTGCGTATTCATACAAAAGAAAAACCATAGAAGTGAAGTGTGTAGTAAAGCATTCAGCAATACTTTTAATTTAAAGAGACATTTGTGTATTCTCAAAGGAAAAATCCTATGTGTGTGAAGTTTGTGGTAAAGCAGTAACTTAAAATTGTAGTTTAAAATCCCATTAATGTATTCATGCTAAAGAAAAACCTTCCATTTTTGAAGTTCGCAATAGATCATTCTCTATTAAAAGTAGCTTGAGATCACATTCATTTATTCATAGAAATGAGAAACCATATTGATGTAAAATTGTAAACCATAAAAAAAATGTAACCGTATTGATGCACTTGAAATTTTTTAAGAAGAAATGCCATTTATATTAGCATTAACTGATTCACATAAAAGAGTAGCGATGGGAGAGCATAAGAGTAGTATATGTGATCATTGTGGCAAAGCTTTCATCCAAAGGTATTTTTGAAATAAACCTTTGTCTGCTTATGAGAAAGAAAAATTTGTTTGTGATATACATAAAAAATAAAAAAAATTTTTTTTTTCACCTTTGAGTGAAGAGAAAGAAAAAAAAATTGGTAAAAAATAAAATTCCTTTGAAATTATAATTGTATTCAGAATGTTTTTTTTAACCCTCCGAGTGGCACAAACGTTTTTTTCCCGTTTTTCATGTTCCCCAGTGGCAGAATACTTTTCAATAGTCTGCAACGGAGGTTGGGTCTCTTAAAAATAGTCTGCAGAATAGTGCGCGACTATAAATATTTTGCTTTCTTTTTTTGAAATATTTATATCAACCTACAACTATTAAAATACGACAAACATAAATTAAAAACCATATAGCATCTTTATTATTTGTATAATATAATTGTATAAATTAATAAACAAAAGCATATGAAGATTAATCTTTTCTTTGGGCAGATAATTAACAATAATGAAGCATCAACTTGTTTCAGAAGTAATATTAATGGTACTATACAAATACCTATGTAGAAAATTATATTTGGGTACTTTTCCGTTTTAAACACAGCACTTGGTGTCTTTCTGTCTTGGTGAAGTTTTTAAAACAATACATCACTAGCTCATATAAATGAAATATTCTTCAATATGTTAGATGTTATTTAAAAATTTTTGCGTCCTGTTTATTTTTTAAAAAAATTAAGTATGCCAAGAAATGTCTTTCTTGTATGTTTTTAATTTAAAATGCAATAAATAATTGCTTTTTTTACGAAACAAAAACTTTGAAACTTTTTAGCACATGTATCCTGATATGCATTTTAATGGTTTGTATGCAAACTGATAAATTGTTCTACAATTATACATATGTAAGATTTCATAGTATCATTGTTTATTATTTAAAACAAGGAAGAACAGAGCTGTCTTCCTCTAAAATTCTTGATACAACTTTTGATTTTATGGAATTTTGCATTTGCACATATGTAGATACATTTTGAAAGTGTGTATAATAATGAATTCCATATTTCTTAACTAATGCTTAGTGCGTTTAAAATTGGGGCAATCTTGGCTTGAAGTCTGTTCCTCGTCTTTATCAATTTCAGAATTTGTTCTTTTTTCGCTCCCGTTTTGAAAAAATGATTGATTTGCAGCCGTAGAGATCGATCGAAACTTCGGAGGTTTATTTTCAGGCTGGCGTAAATAATGCTGCTTTAAGTTTTTTCGTAATCATGTAGCATCGCAATCAAAACAACGAATTTTATCTAAATACGCAGCCATCTCAAAGTAAAAACCACATGTTATTTCCAGAAACCAAAAGTTTTGTGCGAGAAACGTATCGGAATGAAACACGTAGAAAACATTGGCCGTGATCAATACCGATATGAGGCAGTTAGCGTACTTCAAGATCAAATCGCAGTCACTAGGTCAGCTAGGGAAGCCCATTCAGCATAGGGAAAAAAGAGGGGAGGGCGAAGATTGTGCGAGGGCGAGAGGATTGGAGGCTGGATATTTTAGCAATGCGAGTTTTATAATAATTACTAAGTTCTTTAGAAAGAGTGATTAATAATTTTGATATTTTTCATGATGGGATTTATTTTATGAGCACATGATAACTTTATTACAAAATAGTCTGCAGACACTGTCCAAAATCTGCGACGTACGACGCAGCGTCGCGGTGTTTCTGCCACTGGGTCATGTTCAGTTCAAAAGCAGATAGCTCGTATTTATATTTTCATAAACAATCATGGCTAAAGTATTCTTAAGATTTTCAGATGTATAATTAAATACAAAAAAGATCAATTCATTTACTTTAAAAGCTAAGCTTTCTAACCTGATAGCTAAAAGTTCAAAATAATTGGCCGCTCAGATGGTTAATACACCCCCATATCAATGATTTCATTATTTGCGGAAATATTTTTATTCATATGGTATTGGTAGTTTAATCATAACTAATACACGATGGGCGCAAAGTACTTGGACAATTTCATAAGTGAATATCTTTCGGGAATATTAATTGCAAGGTTCCAGTTCATTAACAGAATAGTAGTACTGTCTCCTGAATGTGCGGATAGATAGCCCTGCATATTTCAAATCCACACTCCGAGTTTGATGTCTTTTGCGGTCGCGAAATAGGAAATATATAAGTTACTGTATATTTCCACTATAAAAAGTGGAATGCTGTCTGGCATTGCATGAAACCTGCTCCGCTGTAGAAGTGAAGTGAAATGGAATTTCCATGTTGAATACCAGAAGAGTTAATCGAAAAGGAGCACTATTTGCACTGCATTTGTTACATTTGGTTTTGCCACTGGATGAGATAACCCTGAACTTGTGAATTCCTTATTTTCCAGTGACAGTAAGAGTTAATTTATCACAAGAAATAAACAGCTAAGTCAAAAGCATCTCTCAAATATCTAATCTAATAATTAGAAACATGAAAAAAATTATTATTTCAAATATTTTGTATCTTCTAATCAATTCTTATGACAACAACCTTATCCAATAAATTTAAAGCAAACTGAAGAGCATGAAGTTTATAACTTTACATTTGAAAACTTATAAGACTTGTATTAATATCACATGGTAAAATATTCTTAACCAACTACTTATTAAAATCGAAAATTTAGTTTGGTAATATAAAACGGTAATGTTTTAATATCTAAAATATATCTTATTAATACGAGATGTTCTTACATGGTAATAACTGTCGATTTTATGCATTAATGCATGGACTCCTATGCTGGAATCTTATGTTGTAAGAGACGAAATAAAACGAAGTGGGAGTCTTCTTGTTTACTTACACAACTCGGTGTGTTTAGCTTCGTAATACAGCAGAGCAGAGGTTCCCAACCCGTGGTACGTATATCCCTGGAGGTACTTGAATGACCAGTTGAGGGTACGTCAAATCAAAATTGTTAAAGGTGGAAACAAGAATACATTAGAGTTTTAAAAAGTCCGTTAAAAGCTTACCCATGACCTACGAGATAAGCAGAAGGCACAGGAGCTCAGAACATGACTCGTCATGAAGAGGGAAGACTCGCCACAAGCAAAGGAAGGTAGCTTATAATGTTCGCGATTCTATCTGCGAAAACGCTGCGTTTTTCATTTTTAAATCAATTTCAATTTTAAAATAGTGTCTTTTTACTTAAACCCATAAATGTATTATTTAATTGATCGCCGACATTAATAGAAACTTAAGGTGATTAACATATTAAGCGAAAGTTTTTAAAAAGTACTTCGCTTTCAGAATATGCTGCATTAAAGCAATATTAAATGTTTTAAAAGCATTTTATTTGATTTAACAAAATATAACTTTATTCTGATAATTTTTTTGTTACCATAAACCATTTTGGAGCAACTATTTTATTTTGAAGTTACTATGAAAATTCATGGAAAAACGGTAGTTAACAAACAAGGCTGACAAAATCATGATTAAATTTTTTTTTAATGTATATTTTTATTTTTTAAATGCAACTTTGCATCTAGCATTTATTTACTTCCAATTTAAAAAAAACTGTCTGTCTTTAAATAACTATCAATCTTATTTATAGCACAAAAAAATTATACATTCTTTAAGCACAATCTGTTCTCGCAAGATGTTTTTATGAAATTTCCATTGAAACAAAATAAAAGTAATTTTGTTTGATCTTGATTAAAGTATCAGAATATACCAATTTTATATAAATATCTAGCTGGTATAAAATGAAATTCTTATTACAGGGTTCGTACGCTCCTTGAATACGATTTTCATTTTCAAGCACTATGGAAACTCCTTGATTTTGGGTTTTACTCCTTATAAACTCCTTGATTTCAATTTTTTACATTTCTTTTATTAAATGTGTACTAAGTTTCACCGATAAAAAGGATTCTAAATCGCCGCCGTATCAATTACCAAGTATTTCGCGTTGCTCTTTCCACGATTTAAAGTTCATCTCGTAGCAGTATCCAAAATTTAATAATTGGTTTTAAGTACCAATCAGTAATAACCAAAACAATAGAATGGTGCAAATTGAGAATGTTATTTCTCTTGGATTATTTTGAAACATTAACTGTATTTCTTTAAATTGTAACGTTTGGTTTGCTGTAAAGAACACATATTGTGATGGTGGAGTAAATAGACACTATTAATCAATTTTTTCAAATTATTCTATTAATCAATCAAGAAATTTTGTTAATTCAGGGTTCCCACGGTCCTTAAAAACTCCTTAATTTTTATTTTGAAAATTAAGGGCACTTAATAGTCCTTAATTTCCGCTATCGCTAGTTGATTCAAATAATTTAGTCTTCCTTTCGCCTACAATGCAAAGCGCCTGCGTCGAGGCATGAGATATTGGCGTGATGGGGATCGAGAAGTGAAAACGCGGTATTTGACATAAGTTTTTCTGGGAATTCTGAAGCTGATAAGATTTTGGCTGCCTTTTATAGTGCTGTACAGAAATTAAAGCTCTCTAAATTACTTCAAGTTTCAATGGACGGACCGTTTGTTAATTGGAAATTCTACAAACTGTTGCAAAATGATCTAAAATATCAACATAACTTCCAAATACTATGCATAGGGAGCTGTGGGCTACGTATCCTGAATAACTCTTTCAAGTATGGAGAAAAGGCCACCAATTGGAACATCAACAGCATACTGTCTTCTTTGTACTGGCTATTTAAAGATGCTCCAGTCCGAAGAGAAGACCTGATGAAGCTAAGTTCTAGTGAGAAATGCCCCTTGAAATTATGCTGCCATCGATGGCTCGAGAATGTGCCATGTGCAGAAAGAGCTATAGAAATCTGTACAAACATTTGTAAGTATGTCTCAAAAGTTGACTATGGGGCTCTGCTTAAGGTAACCTGCCAGTCGTATTGCATTATTGCTCAAGCAGCTAAAGACAAATTAATCACTGTAAAACTTCTTTCTGTCAGTGGCTAAAATGCTTCAGCCATTTTTAGTCTTGTATCAAAGCTACAAACCCCTAGTGCCATTTTTAGCTGGTGATTTATTTACTCTGGTAAAAAACATGTTGGAACATTTTCAAGTTTTGAAACATGACAAGTGTAAAAGCATAGATTCCATATTCTCACTTTGCAGCTTCTATTTCGCAGGTGTAGCAAATTTTAACTGTGCCGATAAAGTATCCATCGGCTTTATTGGCAGTGAATTACTGAAGAAAAAAGAGGCATCAGACAAAGATGTGTTAGACTTGAAAAGGGACTGTCAGCGGTTTATTTTAAGGATGTTGCAAACATTAATGGGAAAAGTTTCCCATTTCATACTCTATTGTTAGAAATGCCTCTTGCTTTGACCCGAACAAAATGGTATTTCATCCCATGAGATGTCTGAAATCATTTAAAAATATTTTATCATATTTAGTTGATAAGAGTCTGATACCTTCTAAGGATAGAGATGAAATTTTACTTCAGTTCAAGGAATTTTTGGACAAAGTAGTGAAATGTTCCTTTTCGGATTTCAAAACCTTGGATCATAAAGAGCAAAGGTTGGATACATTTTTGTGTCAATATTTTTCTGTTGACAAAGAAAAGTATAGAAAACTATGGGACATTGTCAAAATGATACTAATTTTATCCCATGGCCAGGCCACTGTGGAAAGAGAATTTTCCTTAAACAAAGCTTTAGAGGTAGAAAATTTAAAAGAAAACAGCTACATTGCTTAAAGAATGATTATTGAAGCAATTAAGGAGGCTGGGGATGTACTTGATGTACCCATCATCAAGGAAATGAGAATTTCAGTTCAATGTGCGTGACAACAATATTTAGATTATCTTGAATGTCAAAAGAGGGAAAAGATGGAAGAACAATAAAATAATAAAAGAGAACTATTGGTTGAGGAAATTGATTTCCTCCAAGCCAAAAGAAAATGCTTGGAAGAGGATGTTAAAAATACCCATCAATCTTCTGATGCTCTTGCTGATGAAGGGGAGAAGAAAAAAGACATTTCACTCTTTTTCTCAAATCAAATGCCCTAAGAAAAGAAGTAACAGAAAAAAGTTTTGAGCTTAAATCCATAGAGGAAAACATTTCTAAAAAACGCGAGGAATTAAATAAATGTGTATGTTATTTCAATATGTGTGTGTAACCCTATCTGGACAAAATTTATTCTGGTTGCTCAAAAAATTACTGCAATTATGTTGAAAAACATTCTACATTTAAAAATGAGTTAATATTGTTCTAAAAGCCATCAATTTACTTCATGGCAAACTTAGTTTTAGTTTGGTTGATCAAGTTCAGTTGAGATAGTTATAATTATTGTATACATATATTTTCTTTAATAAATTTTTATAGTAATGAAACAACTGAAAAACGTGAAATATAGCAAAATCATATTTTTAAATGGTTTTGTGATACTGTTGTGAAATTTGGAGCTCTTGGTAAATATTTAAGACAGTTGTGTTAAGCACGGTTGTTCTTGAAGATTTCTAGTGTTGATTAGAGTTATTTCTTGAATACTTGATTTTGGTTTGTTCAGTCTTGTTTTCCCACCATGGTAAAATGTATTCAGTGAAGTTTTTGCTGGTGTTGAAAGTTTTCTTATGTATTGGTAACTTTTAGCTGCTCCTAGAGACAGAGGTTTATTGTATTGTGTAGTTTATGTTTCAGGGTAAATTTGTTTATTAATTGTGCTTAATTTAATCGTATCATATAGCACCTGACATAGGAACACAGCATTTCTTATATTGGTGTATGTCTTGGAAAAAATTTTTAAAAAAGCTTCAGTTCTTATTAATTAGTATTTTTAATCATTGTTGTTACCTGTTAATATTTTTTGTGTCAGTATTTTCAACTGTTAATTCGAAGTTGAATAAATTAATGTGATTTGAATTTCTTTCGTAATGTGTATTCTTTGCATGTTGATAGAGTTTACATTCGCAAATAATATTCATTTACCTACATTGTTCATGAAGCAAAAATTTTCATTTCCACCTGACTTCTATGAATACTTTGATATGTAATTCAGGAAAATGATTAATTAACTTTTATTTAATTATGGATTTTTAAGGAGAAGTAACATTTTTTAAGATACATAATTATACTAAAAATTAAACAGTACTATAATAAATACAATCATATCAGTACTTCTTGCAATATGGTGAAATCGTGTTTTTTTTTTTTTTTTTTTTTTTTTTTTTTTTTTTTTTTTTTTTTTTAGAAAGGTAAGAATTAGCTTTTTTTCCATACAGTAACTGTGTATATGTATATTTGATAAATAATTAATATAATATTTTTAAGGTCCTTAATTTTTTCAAAAAAAGTCCTTAATTTTTGAAAAAATTAAAGACTTTAATTCTTGAAAAAAGAGTGGGAACTCTGTAATATTATTTTCTTCATATACTATTTTATAAGCTATGAAAATGCCAAAAAACATTTTCTAATATCTAAATCAATGGCTCTCTTTGCACCTCTATATTTTAAATCATAGACCATGTGCACTACATAGCACAGTGAAGCATGGAAATTATTTAAAAATTTAAATTCTAAAAAAAATTATTGGAAACGGTTTGTTATTTAAAACATGGTAAATCGTGGTATGTAATGATCTATTTGAACTTTTGGGGTAGTTGTATAATTTTATAAAAAAATTGAGTGTAAGCGGCACCACTCTACTTTCATATGAATATATTTAACATGGTATTCTTGGATAAATCAGCTTAGTAAAAACTTAAAAGAAATAAATATAACCACATTTATTTGAGTTATTAGCAATGTTTTAAATACTCTTCATATAATTTTTGTGTACTTTAAAATGGGAACCCTTTTTCATGCGTAAATATTGACTCCTTGAAAATTTTGAAAATACTCCGTGAAAACTCCTTAAATACTCCTTGATTTTTAATTTTAAAAATCAGTAAGAACCCTGTATTAACAACTTGAGTATATATTTAAAAAAATATCTTATTTCTATAAAATTAAGCCTTTCACTAGACCAATAATATTAAAACAATTTTACCAATTAATCCTGTTTTTATATCAATAATAAAAATAATCACTAAATATTTTCACAAAATTGATCAGATTTAAATAAATTTTTTCAATAACACATCTGCGAAAACTTTTAATAAGATGTAAAACTATTCTATTATTTCTAACCTTAGAGAGAGTTTTATCCTTTTTTAAATATTTACAAAATCTGCATTTTTTAAAAATATTACTTTCTAATTTTAATGCAAGATGTAATAAAATTCAATAAAATAAAGGCATTTAAATTTATTTTGAAGTTTCTCTGTAAAAAGACTTGTAATAAATATTTAAACCTGCAATGTATTTTTTTTTAAGGTATCAACTCTTTAAGAATATTTTGTCAAGAATCTAATCACTTACTTCATAAAACATAATGTAACACTTTGAGTGTCTTTCAAAGTCATTTAAATCAGAAGATTACCCCAAGTTTTTTCTACCAGATGCCTTTTATTAAATTAGTGATTTCAATGGCACTGAAGAAAGATGAGATCTTTATTGCTACTTATATAATATTGCAAATTAACCAAGAGACAGTTCTAGAATCAAAATACTAAATATTTAGCTTTAAAAATTATTTATAAAATTCTTCAGTTTTTAGGTATTAATTTAATTAAAAAAACACTGAATTTTGCTTCATTTTTTTCTGGTTGAATAGTTAAAAATTTACAGAAACACATAAATAATCCACAAATTTCAGGAAATTGTCAAAAAATATTTATTATATATAAACAATGTTTACAAATTTTTCAACAGATGACAAATTCAGCTTCAACTCATATGCTTTTTATTTCAAAATGCAAGTATAGCATATGCAAAAAAATTATATTATGTTGAAATACAAAATGAACATTCTATCAGTAAATGAAATAATTATTTGTGTTTGCTTCGATTTTTTTAAAGAGAGAACTGGTGTTCTTGCTTTAATTTTTTTTCTCTAAGAGAGAACTGGTGCTTGTGCTTTCACTGGGGGTTTCCAATTTCCTCTTCTTTTTAGTTTTTGATTCCTTTTGTTTATCATTTTAAATTTTACAATAATAATTAAGCAACATGGTAGTAGCTGATTTCATTATTTTAGCAATTATTTTTTCAAAGATATATCCACAACTACACACTTAAAAGTCCCACATGTCTTTTGAAATTAACAGCTCTTCAACTAATTTCATCACCAAATTACGTTGATTTTGAACTTTTAAAAATTGAAGCTCATAATTTTCACTGATTAATTTTTGAGTTACAATGTAAATGTGTAGAACAATATTAGTAACAAATTCCGATGGATAAAGTAACCCTCCCCTATTACAACTTTTAATTAGTTTAAAATTATCAACATTCATTTCTTTATCGGCGAGTTCTTTCTTTCTACACTTGTAGCACTTCACATTTTTATGAGCAGAATGGGAGCAATATCCAGCCAAATAAGTTATAACTGGTAAAGAAACTGCCACTTTATCTATATCTGAATTAGAAACTTCAATGTCCTGAAAAAAACATCAATAATTTCTACTGAATTTTCATCCTGATCAGAGTTATCAAACAGGTCAATATCAAAGCTCCTAGAAGTTTGAGAAATAAGCTTTAATTCCTTACTTATTCGAAGCTTATTCTCAGTTTCGTAGCGCTGGCAAATGGAGATATGATATTTGTCACCAGGCATATCATCACCGGTATTGACCAAAACGTGATTCAAGTTTGTCTGTTTGAATCTTTCCTAATAATAAATAAGACATTTAAATTATTACAACAGTATTCAGTTACAGATAAAAAGGCTTGAGAAGTTTGACGTAAAACTGAATGAGTCTCTCGACTAAATCTGCCGTTATTGGAATTCATTTTTTCATACTTGTCTAACCAAGCTATGAACTTTTTAAAGAACTCTTTTTTTTAAATATCATTAGGAGAATCAGTAATTGGTTCAGCCATAGGATTCTTTTTGTGTTTTCCTTTTTTCACAGTTTTTACATTGGCAATGTCTCACCAGGTGCAAAATATATTTAGAAAATTTGCAGTGTCACCATAATGCATGAGGTTATGTTTTTCACCTAACTCTAATAAGCACATTTGAGGACTATCGATATCTTACTGGATTTAATTTTAAAAGGTGCAGTTGTTAAATGAAAAATTCTATCAAGAATTTAAATTTATCCTCAACAAGATTCATTGATTTCTTTAGAGAAGAAGTTACAAAATCTAAATTATCAACTAATGGGTTGTCATAGTTTATTACATTTGAATCATAGCACTTTAAAAGATCCGGTAAGTAATTTTAATGAAGTAATGGCCATTACTTCATTAAAATTACTTACTTTTATAGGTAACTTTGTATCCTTGTATTTGGGGAGATTCTGCCCTTTATCAGGGCCTCCTAGAGAGAAAAACCAGTTTTATGGGCCAGGAACTATAAGTGTTTTCGCCATTACGCTCACCTGTTAAGCGATGGTCCGGTTTCTGCGTTGGTCGGTTGTTTACCATAGCACACCATAGTGACCACTCGCATGGTTTTAACTCGTGAGCTCTTTTTGAGATTAAATACTGTTTAAATATTAGTATTTAACAAATGGATTACCCAAAACAGAATACAGCATTACCCCAGACATTCACATGAGTACTTTTTTCTCTTTATTAGCTGTATTTTTCCGAGTTATACCCGTTTAGTTTCAAGTACATATTAAGCCTAAACGCCAGACTGTAGAGAGAAGACACGTTGACGGTTGAAATAATTCGGCTTTTTTTAATATTCATATATAAATACTTTGCTTGGCGTAAATTTCTTTGCATGTTTTGGATTTATATAAAAACTGTCTTGTCTTCCTGTATTTGTGTTTGTTAAAGTTTTTGTCGAATAGTATTCACAGAAAATGTTTCACTTTTTATTATAATTGTATTAAATTCCAATTATGTTATAACTCGGAAAATATTACTAATAAAGAGAAATAACTTCTCTTAAGTGCTCACATGAATCCTAGGGTACTCTGTTTTTTCCTATCCATTTTTAAAATGTATAAAAAGCTTAGAAATAATAATTTCATCATTTTTGATAAATGCAACTGCTGCTTAATATAAGTCGAAAAAATTCCAATATTTCATAAAATTTTGGCAGTTGTTTTTACATTAGTTGGTGTTTCTTCAAAAATTTCTTTTATATTTTATAGAGAATTAAAACTTGGAACTTATGATATTCAAATTCTTAAATATTAGAACTATTATTGATTGATTTCAAAAATTGCAAATTAAATCAGAATTAAATATGTGAAAGATTTGTTATGATGCCATTAAATGTTTCTGAGTCCTAGGGCGAGTAATTAGATAGTTTTTATTTTGAAGAAGTGCATTGAATGATAAATTCATAAAAAAAAAATGTTTCTATTTCACGCCAAAATAAATAAATAAACTGGGAAAACCAACCTCAGCAATATTTTGTTCATTTGAACATACACTTAAGCAATTATACACAACTAACTCTAAAAAGGCAATTCTAAAATAAGTAGAGGCAAAAAAGGCTCCTCTAGTGTTTTTTGGGAAACTCTGACTTTTTACTTATTTTTTTATTTTTTTTATTTTTAATCACTTGATACGTTGCTCTCGCAATTTCACATTGAAGTAATGATGTTTCCAAAATTTTGGCTTTTCTATGGAAATTATGGCTATTATGCTATTGCTTTGAAAATGGTTTAAAAATATTTAAACCAAAGGAATTATTATTACTTAAATGGTTTTAAAATTATTCTCTATAATGAATTTTTCATGTTAAATGTAAACATTTCAAACTGAGTTCTGAAAACACATTAAACATTTTACGTTTTTATTATTTTGAAATCTCTTTAAAACGATTAAATTATTAACATCAATACTTATGGATATCAGCATCATTTCTTAGTCAGATATTGAGAATTATATAAAATAATTTAGGGAAAAACGAAAGGAGAAGAACCTAAACAACGTGTTAAGCGTACAGCTCCCATCGCTTAATCATTCTCTCTCTCCGGCTGTTCCAGGCCTATAGAATGAATACTCGTCGCGGCGGCCCCGCCTTTATATGATATCTTCAGTTGTAATTCCTCATTAATTGTAATTGAATAGGTTATGCATGGTACACATTCACTTATAACTAATGATAAAAATATTATATGCTTATCTTTATGAATTCTGGACCAAAAAGGAGGCACTTCATTAATAGAAAAAAAAATTTTCATTTCCTCAAAATTTGAAAAACTAAATTTGTTATCATACTGCTCTTTGGTCCGTAAACTTTCAGCGATAGCCTTGTGAAGGTGTTGCTCCTCCAAATTCATTTTCCTAACTTCTGGTCCATCTCAAGCACCTTTTGTAGATGATAAATATGAAGGGCAATGTGGGAAAATTTTTGGTGTTGCACCATTTTTAAGTCTTGGCTTCTTCAATTTAGCAATAAGTGTTTCACCCGTTGACTCCTTGTAAAATATAGTACTCTTTCGATATCGTCATCATTGAAATGCTTCTCGCTTACCTAAAAGAGAAAAATAATTAATTTATTACTTCCAAAATAATTTTTCTAAATACATTTTGATTCATAATATCAAATAAACATGGGTATAGGTATTTAAATTTAGCTCATTATTATTTTATATTGCAGGCCAAATTTTTTTAAAAACAGCTTTGTATTTTTATTAATATTTGGACACAAATCAAACTTTTCATAAAAGTAAATATGTATTATAATACAGTATTCAAAAATAATAGTGTTTTTTTATCTTACTTAATTTTAATTTATTAAAAATCCTCTTAAAGCTGTCCTGACTTATTAATAAAATAGAAATAATAGTTATATTTGTTTATTTTAGCTCTTAAACAGTGTTTTGTGTTTCTAAGAAGAGAGTCACTTACTTTTGTATCTTTAGTCACTACTAACTCTTTTCTAGGGATAAACTGGATCTATTTTAATTTTAGTTCTTCGACTTTAGAGAAACTGCATTTCACTAACAAACAACAACAAAAATAATGCCCATATGTCATATATTAAATTTTGCAATAATTTAAAGTTAGGATGAGAAAAAACTGAATAAACAAAATATCGTATATGAAGTTTGCTTACAATTAATCGATTCGCATGGATAATATTTTAACAGATAAAATATATTTATTATAAAATAAAATAGAAATCCATTAGTTAACTAAGATAATCAGTAATTTGAACAAACTATATATGTTGTAAGTTGCACTGTTTCATTAACATTTATAACAGAGATAATAAATTCCTCTTATAATAAACAATGTGTATAAAAACATGTAAGAACTGCTATCTTTTGAATTTATTATAATGGGAGTAATAAAGTAAGTAAAAATGGTTGAAAAACAATCTTAGAGGAAATTCAAATTTAGTAATAACATATAAGTTTCTTCTGTCTATTATAAAAATGAAAATACTCTTGGAAGACTCGGCATTCAAAATGATAAACAAATGTGTCCATACTTGGAAAATTTTAACAAATGCTTTAAAAAACATTACATGGATGGCATTTTAAAACATTAGTCAATTTTGAAAGCGACTTTTATTTTATATGAAAGGGAAGGCTAAATTTCTTGTAGAAAATCATTTAAACATATTCTTATGAAAGATTTGTTAGTACATAATACACTCGCAGGATTCGATTAAATTTTCATACACTAATGATTCAACTTAGCTAACAAATAAAAACATTGTATTAATGTGATGATTGCACAGCAATTTTAAATAATGAGTATAAGCATTCAAAATTAGTATCATCAGGTCGCTTTAATATCTACAGTGACTCCCAAAAGTGTTCGTACACTTGCGATTTTCAATGAAATAGGGCTCTATCCATTAATTAAATTTAATATTTCAGAATAGGTATTTAATAATAAGATCTATAATCTATTCTTAACAAAACTACATGAAATATTTTAAAAACATGGTAAAACTCTTTATTTTTAAGAAATCAAAAAGTAACAAAAACTTTATCTCACAAAAGTCTTTGTACACTTTAAAGAAACTCTACATTTTAGTTAATATTCTAATTTTTCGTTAAATTAATATTTAGTAGGATACCCTTTAGCATCCACAACAGCTTTTAAACATTTGGGAATAGATTTCACTAGTTGTTTTGTAATTTCTGCATCAATGTTCATCCATTCTTCCATCATTACTGTTTTTAGTTCGCGTTTCGTTTTAATATTGTGTTTTCGTGCTCTAACCTCCAATTCTCTCCAAATATGTTCTGTTGGGTTTAAATCTGGCGATTGAGGTGGTGTTTTCATTTTTTGTGGACAATTATAGAGACACCAGAGACGAACGTTGAGAGCCATATGCTAGGATCGTTATCTTGATAAAAAACAAAGTTGTTTCCAATACCCAAATTTTGGGCTGATAATTTTAAATTGTCTCTTAAAATATTTACATAAAGAGCATGATGCTATCAAAAAATACCAAATTACTTAGTCCTGATGCTGACATGCAACCTCACACAAGGACACCGCCATACTTAACTGTTCCAATTAAGTTCTTGGGATTAAGTTTCTCATTTTTTCTTCTTCATACCATTATACGTCCATCGGAACCAAAAATGTTAAATTTGCTTTCATCTGCAAATTAGAGATTATTCCAATACGTTTCGGGTTTATTTAACATTGATTTTGCGAAGGAAACGTAAGCTTTCTGTTCTTCGCACTAACAAAAAATTTTCCCTGCAGAACGCCAATTTAATCCACTTCTTCTGAGAACTCGTCGAACAGTTTTTGGTGAAATTGAAGTAGAAAATTTTTCATTAAATTCTGCAGAAACTTTTAAAGCACTAAACGTGGATTTTTCACAAATTTCCAAATTATAAATCTCTTTTCACGTTTTGGTAACTTTGCCGGTCGACCTTTTCTTACCTTGTTTTCGATCCGATTTTCTTCTTTAAAGCGTTTTATCACATACTGCACTGTAGAATGGGATAAATTAACTAATTTAGCGATATTCCGAACTGATTTACCACTACTATGATGAAAAATAATCATTTTTCGAATGTTGATTCTTGTTTCTTTACGACTACGAGCCATCTTTAAATAATTAATAGAATAGAATAAATAGCCATTTTTTTAAAGTGTACGAAGACTTTTGTGAGATAAAGTTTGTTACTTTTTGATTTCTTAAAAATAAAGTTTTACCATGTTTTTAAAATATTTCGTGTAGTTTTGTTAAGAATAGATTATGGATCTTATTATTAAATACCTATTCTGAAATATTAATTTTAATTAATGGATAGAGCCCTATTTCATTGAAAATCGTAAGTGTACGAACACTTTTGGGAGCCACTGTATATGAATCATTGAGTTAGGCTTATCAACATGCGGAGTTAAAGCATGTTTAAGGGAAGAATAAATAAATATTTCTACACTTACCTTTCTAAATACCTTTTCCACGAGTTATAATCAGCAGTCTGGTGAGGAATACATTGTAATTTTGAGAATTTTCACACAGAAAACATAACTTAGGACCCGACATCGATTCTTGATACGACGCTACGCTTTGCAGCTTACATTAGACACTTAGTTTCGTCATTTCACCTCCCTTAAGGTGATGACTCACTATACAGAATTCCCGCTGTTCATGGGCCTTACTTATCTCGAAGGTCACGGTGAGGTATTTCATAAAAAACTTTCCTACGTAAAATCTAGCGGCAACGGTTTGCGCGGACAGTCTATCATAGACTGTCTATGGAAAGTGAAATGGCAACCTTTCCGCAACATTCTTTGCTATCTGGTATTTCGAATGCGTGGCGTCATTCCCCTACGGATTCTTCATTAGCTCTTTGACGCGGTATCATGTGCAAGCTTGTTGACTAGAGACTATCGCCATGGGTTTTCGGCGCATGCGCTACTTTGACTGTTTAGCGCTCTAGAGATAATCTGTTTATCTTTTCTGTCTATCTTGTCGTGTTAGGGGTATCACCGAAATGTATATATATATATTTTAAATTTTTGTGCGTGCATTTCTTTTTCCACCAGTCCAGATCTGATGTCATCGAAAGAATCTAAAAAGAAATACCAGACTGTATTTACCAATGCCTGTTCCGAGGAATATTCTTTTATTACCAATTCAAAAAAAGATAAATCGTATGCATTTTGTACCATTTGCACGTTTGAGTTTTCAATTGCTTCCGGCAAAATCTGCAACAACTTCTTCTTTAAAGGAGTAAAAGTACATTATCATGTAGTTTGTAAATAGGACTTATTTGTAAGTAGAATTCAACTGTAAGTATGAAAAAAAAACTATAATCAAGAAATATATATATGAAAGAAATGTAAATCCATGAATTAAAGCTCTGAATTATAAAAAATATGTAGGTAAGTCAATAATTTATATTGGTAATACTGTCTAGATATAAAATATGTATGGAAGAGTGAGGACTAAAAAGAGTGTCCTTTAAAAAACTGATCAGATTATTTTAAAACCCAGCTAAGCAATTTCGAAAAATCAATACATTTTATTTATTTTGTAAAAAAATAAAATTCTGAGAAAAATATAGCCAAAATAAAAGATTGCCTCATTAGGCTCCTCCACTATATTTGTACATGAGTTAAATAAAGTAAATATTGGCCCTGCTGCGCATTTGGATCGTGTATGTATAATTGAAAATGTCTCCCTCTTTTTCAAATCTGGAGGTTGGCAAATCCGAATTTTAAACTATACTTTGACCCCCCCCCCTCCGGCGGATTTCAATTAAAAATTTATGGCGAGGAAGTATTTCCTCTCTACATTTCCAAGAGGGGTGACATCCAAGTCATCAACCTTTTGTATATTACTCAAGGTAATGACAAGCATTATTGTTTGATAAAAAACATGAGTCGACTCCTTGGTGATCTCACAAAGTTTAACGGTGAAACATTTTATTGCTATTCCTGTCTGAAGAATTCCAGAATCCTTATTAAAGGATCATTTACCTTATTAAAGGATTATTTACCTTATGGATCATTACCATTACCATGCAACGAACACAGCCCCCAACGCATCGTCATGCCTGAGCCCGGAGAAGAGAGTGTGTTGCAATTTAAACAACACAAGTTTTCTCAGCCTGTTCCGTATGTCATTTATGCAGATTTTGAAGCTCTCATTGAACCGATGCAGAATATTCCAGGCAAGACTGCATCTCACATCCCCTGTGGCTATGCCTATCTCATCATTGGACCGAATGGACTTCCTCTGAAACCTGTCACCGCTTATCGTGGAAGCGATGCGGTGGATCATTTCATCACATCCATCGTCAGGGAGAAGGACATTCTAGCCAAAAAGCTTCACACCATCACCCCTATGCATATGACAACACGAGACCTGGAAGAGTTTCAAAAAGCCACTCATTGCAACTTGTGCAAAAAAATGACTAGGGAAAGATCGGGTGAGAGATCACGACCACCTCTCAGGAAAATATAGGCAAGCTCTGCATAATAAATGCAACTTGCAACTTAAACAGCGCAAGATGATTCCATGCATATTCCACAACCTGAGGAATTATGATGGTCATCTCATCATGCAGGGTCTTGGGAAACTTCAAGACCATGAGATAGGTGTCATTCCCAACAACATGGAAAAGTACATCTCCTTCTCCATCCGACGAAGGAAGGAAAATCCTGTCACCTTGCAGTTTGTCGACAGTTTTCAATTTCTTAACACCTCTCTCCAGAAACTAGTCGAAAATTTGGATCACAGCAAGTTTTCTATCATGGAAAGCTGCATTTCTTCACCACACAGGGATCTATTACTGAAAAAGGGCATATATCCCTATGAGTATATGTCTTCATTCAGTAAATTTGAGGAAACCCAACTGCATCCACGCTCTGCTTTTCACAGTTCCCTCGTCAATGAAGGAATCAGTGAGGCTGACTACGAACATGCCCAAAATGTTTGGAAGTGTTTTAAAATTAAAAATCTAGGAGAATATCATGACATATATGTCAAAACTGACGTGATTTTGTTGTCGGATGTGTTCGAGAACTTTCGGAAACTGACACAAAATTTTTATCAACTGGATGCAGCACACATGCTGACTTCTCCGGGCTTGGCATGGCAAGCAGCATTGAAAATGACAGATGTGAAGTTGGATCTGTTTACAGATATCGACATGCATCTGTTCATCGAGAAAGGGATTCGAGGAGGAGTTTCCATGATTAGTCATCGACACAGCGAGGCCAACCATCCCCAGTGCCCAAACTATGATGACAGTGAAGCCAACAAGTATATCACCTACTTGGATGCTAATAACCTTTATGGATAAGAATCTTTTTAAATAATTAAAGTTAATGTGTTGTTTATAATATATTTCTCTAAAGTCTGAACTGAAATAATATGATTGGCCATAATATATAATTAAATTGTTAATTTAACTGAAATAATGTGATTGTTTTTATGATTAAAGTTAATTTTAAAAAAAATATTAACAATAAAAGTATTAGCTGAAACAATGAAAAGTTCATTTAAAAATATTAACAATAAAAGTATTAGCCGAAACAATGAAAAGTTCAAATAATGTGATTCATAATATCTAAAAACTGTCTTTTATTCTTTTTCAGTTGGGCCATGTCTCAACCATTGCCTGTGAGTGATTTTGAATGGCTTTCGCCTGAGGAGATCTCGCTGGAACAAATATGCCAAACCCCCGATGATGCCACAACAGGTTACATCTTGGAAGTGGACATGGAATATCCTCCCGAACTTCACGATTTACATAACAACTATCCGCTGGCCCCTGAAAGAATGAACATCACACCTAATATGCTCAGTCCAACAGCATTAAGTATTTTACATGAGATGAATGTACAGCCTGCATTGAAGTCTGAGAAGTTGGTGCCAAACTTGTGCAACAAACAGAACTATGTGCTGCACTATAGGAATCTGAAACTGTACCTCTCATTAGGACTCAAGTTGATAAAAATTCATCGAGTGATGAAATTCACTCAACGTTGTTGGTTAAAGGACTATATCAACTTTAATACGGAACAGCGAAAACACGTCAAAACAGCATTTGAAAAGGATTTCTTTAAACTGCACAATAATGCTGTTTATGGTAAAACCATGGAAAATTTGCGAAACCGGGTGAAGGTTGATATAGTTCAGACCAAGAAAAGAGCTAAAAAGTTGGTTGTTTCTCCTGCCTTTCATGCGTTCACAATATTTGATGAAAATTTAGTTGCGGTTCAGCGGAAATTGACCAAACTTTGTTTAAACCGCCCAATTCAAGTTGGATTTGTCATACTTGAGCTCAGCAAAGTGCTCATGTATGACTTTCACTATAACGTTATCATGACAAAGTACGGTGATAAGGCGAGACTGCTTTTCACCGATACTGACTCGCTTTGTTATGAGATAACAACTGGTGATCTTAACAAAGACCTTGAAAGAATGAAACAGTATTTTGATTTTTCGGATTATCCGAGAGATCATCCTTTATACAGTGATGAAAACAAAAAGAAAATTGGATATTTCAAGGATGAGCTAAATGGTCAGCCCTGTCTAGAATTTATTGGGCTGCGTTCAAAAATGTATTCCATTCTTAGTGAAAGAGATGAAAAGCAGACAGCCAAAGGCATTTGTAAGAGCGTGCGGCAACAACAATTGATACATGCTAATTATAGAGAATGTTTGCTGAGTCGTAAACCTTCGACCGTCTCTCAGAACAGAATCGGCACCGAGAAGCACCACATTTTTTCGATGCAGCAAAGCAAAAGAGCTTTGTTTGCTTTTGATGACAAGCGATTTTTACTTGAAGATGGTGTGACAAGCTTGTCTTATGGTCATTATAAAATAGGTTAATTTATAAAAAAACTGGATTGATGCGATGTGTCCTTAAGACGCATCGGGTGGTTGGGCTTGATCCTAAAAAAATATTTAATTTTTAAGCATTATGTTTATTAATTTCTAAGTTTTAGGTTTATTTTAATTAATTTCTAAGTTTTAACTTCTTATGTTAATTTATAAAAACTGGATTGAGGTGATGTGTTCTTAAGAAACATCGGGTGGTGGTTGGGCTTGATCCTTTAAAAAAATATCTAATTTTTAAGCATTATGTCTATTTTAATGTTTTATTTTAAGCAACAGATGGAAAAACTGGATTGATTCGAAGTGAAGCAGTCTTCAGTTTGTAAGTACAAAATTATTTTATATTTAAATATTTTATTTTAATGCAAATCTGCGGAGAAAAAAAATTAATTCCTTATCATCCTTCTTATCTAATCTAAGAGGAGTTAAAGTTCAAGCAAATTCCTTATCTCTACTCAGCTGGAAGTCGGGTGGGGAGGAAAGTCGGGAGGGGGAGGGAGTGGTGCCCCCGGTGGGCCAGAACTCTTAATATGTAACTACTTTCGTCTTCATTTAAATTCAGAAAAATATTGATGTTCCATAGCTAAGAATGGAATAAATTTCATGCATTCGATAGTTTGCATATATATCGACTATATTCTCATTTTAATTAAAAATAAAGTTTCAGGCGATAAGAGGAATTTGTGTAGTATAATTATTATTTCGTATAAAATTAACATTATTGGCCGAGAGAAGCGAAGCGAGGTCCAGTTTTAACTCAACCGTTCAGCATTTTGTCTGCTTATCCGTAAATTTGCTTGCTGCGCAGTCACGAACAAACAGGTTGTTCGTTTTTTCTTTGAATTTGACATGGATATTCCTAGAAATTATTAGAAAAGACGTGTGTATAAGGATTTATATTTTTTATTCTGTTTCGAGATAGTGGCTGTTTTAGTGGTTATAATTTTTGGAGACAGGATGGCGAGTTTCGCACCATTAAAATACTTGACTCAATTAAGTATGACATTTAATAATAATTTTGTTAGTATTAAAAAAGGCAGAAATTTAATTCTAATTTTGTTAACACTGATAAAACCAGTCGTTTAAGTCTAACTTCGTGAATATTGATAAAAGCAGAGACTTGCGTAAATAATTCGCATTCTATATAAAAAAAAATCAAAACCTTTGAAGATTGCATTTTATATCAAGATTTTTTTTTTTTTGGATATCACTATTTTTCCGCATGGAAAATTTGTATATATTTAAAAAAAAAATGCATTTATATACGTGCACGTTGACATTTCGTCGAATGTTATTTTAATAGATATTCATTTACTTTCTCGGATATAACGTTTAGTAGCCTTCAAGAAATATTTCAAATTTTGCTCAAGGTACTATAGAAGGAACATTCCAGTGAAAGTTTCGTGACATTTAATTAAATAGTTAATATTTTTAATTAATAAAATTAGAAAGAAAATTTTAAAATTCACAGCTGGAAAGGATTGCATATTGGCCTTTTTTCAAAGCGCTTCGCCTTAGAAACTTTAATTTCCTTTTAACTTCATTTATGGCATTCTTTTCCTTCAAGATATTCGAAGTTATTTTTTAAATTATATCTGCCGATTTTATTATAAGCATTTCATATTACAGTATTCATATGGCCTGTACACATAGGCCTCAATTGCCAAAATGTCTCGGGTGAGTTATGTTTGGATATTAGTTTCTTAAAATAAACAACAGAGAAATTGAAACAAAGGGCAATTTTGAAATTTAAAATAAAATTCTTATCCTGAGTTTGGTATCTATCAAGGTTTATTTTTCTTCATAATTTATTATGAGATTTTAACATATTATAAATGAAATTTAAAAATTATACAACACATATATAAAACATTTTTAGCACGTGGCTTGAGATACTATATTATTTCATTAATCACTGGCGAAAACTGACTTTCATTCTAAAGCATTTTATTTTGTTTTAAATTTCATTTCACAGATGTTTCTTAGTTTTAATTTAGTAAATGAAATCCGTTTTCATAAAATAAGCACTTATATTGGCTCTTTTTTTTTTAGGTTAGTTCGGCCGTATTTTGCTATTCTGATCTGGCAATCCTTCTCCAGTGCCACACTACTATACCTCTCCGCTGTTGAATGGTGCGTCTCACAAAGTAGTGCTCTACATAGGAATGTCTCATAATACGGAAGAACGTCAATCTGTAGTTTGTGCACTGTTACCGTAAGTTTGTCCATATTGTCGCTGTTAAACACACCATAGGAATGGAAGAAAATATTTCCGGAAATAGGTATACTACAGGGAAGACGGCGCATTGAAGCGAGATAAGTGATAAAGAAGGCATGGATTCTCTTGCTCCATTTGTGCATTTCGATGCATTTTAAAAGGAGAATCCTCGAGATTATAAAATATCTAAAGGCTTTCAGAGAAAAAGGTAAATCGATGAAGAATGCAACGGAGAAGACCCACATATGCAATGTGTGTGGTTTACTATCGTCCTCAAAACGAAGCCTTTTGAATCATTTACGAGTTCATTCGAATCAAGAAGATAGTGTATGTAAAGAATCTGGGAGGGCTTTCAGTGAAAAAAGAAACTTAGTGCGCCATTTACGTCTCCATATACAAATGAGAAATCGTTTATTTGCGACGTCTGCGGGAAATCATTCAGAAATTCAAATTCTTTGAATGCACATTTTCCCATTCATACGAACGAAAAACCTCATGTGTGTGATATCTGCATTAAAGCATTCAGTTGGAAAGGTAATTTAACGAGCCATTTACGTATTTACTTAGAAGAAAAATCTAATGTCTGCGATCTGTGCTGTAAAGCATTCAGTGATAATAATCATTTAAAGAGACATTTACGTATTCATAACAAACGAAAAACCTTATGTTTGTAAAGTGTGCAGTAAAAGATTCGCTCAAAGTGGTAATTTAAAATCACATTTGTTCACTCATGAAGAGAAGCCTTACGTTTGTGAAGTCTGTGGTGCAAGATTCATTTAAGGAAGTCGTTTGACAGCACACTTGCATGTTCATACAAAAGAAAAATCTTATTCTTGTGAAGTTTGTGGTAAAACATTTACTAGGAGAACCAATTTAAAATTACATTTACGTATTCATACAAAAGAAAAACCTTATGTTTGTGAAATGTGCAGTAAAGCATTCAGTGATAGTCTTAGTTTAAAAAGACATTTCCGTCTTCACGCAAACGAAAAACCTTATATTTGTGAAGTCTGCGGTAAAGCATTCACTCAAAGAATTCATTTGACAGTACATTTGCGTATGCAGACAAAAGAAAAGCCTTATGTTTGTGAAGTTTGCAGTAAAGCATTTACTCGAAGTAGTAATTTAAAATCCCATTTACGGACTCATGTCAAAGAAAAACCTTACGTTTGTGAAGCTCGCAATAATGTATTCCCTGGTAAAAGTAGCTTGACATAAGTTTCATTTATTCATGCAAATGAAAAGCCTTATGTAAGTAAAATAAGCATGAAACCTATTAAAAAGAAATGCATTTACACCAACATTAACTGAAAGCCCAACCCAAAAATCTTTTTGAAATAGACATATGCCTGCTAATGAGGAAGAAAAATCTAGTAATATACAGGACAAAATTTGTTCCATGCCTTTTTTTTTTCCTCCCCACAGAACTAAAAATATTTCGAAATGATAATTGTATGTAGAATGTTTCTTCAATACACCCCAATATCAACGTTTCAATATTTTGCGGAAATATTTTTCTTAACATTGTATTGGTAGATTAATCATAATCAATAAGGGATGCACGTAAAGTATTTGTGTAATTTCAGAAGTGAATAACTTTCGGAATATTAATTGTAAGGTACCAGTTCATTGCCAGAATAATAGTACTGTCTCTTTAGTTTGCTACAAATTTCAAATCCACATCTGAGCGTAATGTATTTAACGGTTGTTCATCATTCTTTTAGCGTTTTCTTAACTTAGGAGGCAAAGAATACTGTTTGGAATTTATGAAACCTTTTCCGCCCTGAAAGGGCAACGGAACTTCCATGTTGAATACCAGAAGAGTGCCTCGAAAAAGAACACTATTTGCATTGCATTTTGTTTGATTGACTGGAACATGCTCATTTATATGTGGCAAGAATTAAATTACCAATGCCACATTTTCGGAGTGAAGATGGGCAGCTACATGGAACATCTGTGAAAAATATAAACTTTCGACGTTTTACAAGCTAATAAGCAGGTGTACTTTTTTGTTTGGCTTTATAAATACGGAAAATAAACCATTCTTTTTGTCTAACTAATTTGTGCCCTCTCTGTATATTACTAGGCAGTCACTTCAAGTGATTTCATCCATTATAATCAATTTTAAAACTTTTTTTCTTGATGTTGTCAGCAGACTAATTGATTTAGATGGTTGATTATTTAATTTCGTATAAATTGTTGCAATATGGTTTAGCTTTGAAATCAAAAAATTATTTATTACGTGTATGTATATTAACCCTCTATTTGTCACAATACCTTTACCCAATAGATACGCATGTAGCATCTTGTAGCTGTTTTTAACGATTGCAATTTGAATTTTTTTTGTAGAATACTCATTTACATTTTGATTAGGAATAATTATTATGGTTATACAGGGAAATTATCAAAATCAGATGAATATATCAAGCGGAGCACAGTTGCACTAATAAACCCTTCGGCTAAATTGTTTATGTATTTACTAGTGTTCCTCATTGTTGAATTTTATACCTATCTATAAATGTAAACGCTAAGGTATGTGGCACAGAAAAGAGAAAAGAACACATTTCTCTTTTGCCGATGGCAACCATCGGTTTGTTTGCAAAACAAAAACGATTGCATCCGTCATGTTAGGCATAACTTCATAGTCACAGCCTGTTACTCTGTTCGTTGTGGTGTAAAATAACTTTTTCTCGGAAAAAAATGAGTTTAAGATGAAGAATTCACAATATTTCTAACAATATAATGAAACTTTCGATGAGATCATTCAAAAGAGAACAGTTAGAGATGAAGCAGATAAGCTTAGGCTAGCCATAGAACGTTTAGATCAGCGTCAAAATAGTTTAACTCAGCGAAGATAAAATCGTGTCAATTCAGAAATTGAGGTGACCATTATGGAACTTACTATTGTGAACATTGCACATTGGCTACTTTTCGTTATGCGCACACCATTTGGCGCTTTTCTTTTCTTTTCTTTTTTTTTTTTTTTGTCTTTGCAAATTTTCTTGGAGCGCTGAATCGCCAGTTTGGCTCTAGAAGCGTCAGGAAAATCATGTTATGCATTCCAGATAGCATATACATTTGCAGCAAGTGTGATTTTTTTGATATTTACTTGTCATCGCAAACTTTGCATCAAACTTCCTGCAAAGTAACAAAGCATAATCGACCAACCCACTTGCAAAACAAGTTTGCTGTGAAGTTGTTATGACAAACTTCACACCACAATTGCAAAACAGGTTTACTGCAAAGTTGATACAGCACACTTACACACCACGACCTGGATACAGTTATATATATCTGATTTTGATCTTTATCTCTGTTTTAAAAAGCATCCGATTTTATTAACTTCTTTTTATTCAATAAAAAAATGATAATTTTTTTGTAAAAAAACTAACTAGGTCTTTTTATAAAAAAAATTGAAAAATTCTCCATCTTTTTACTAAATATAGAACTCGCACTTTAAAGAAAACTATATATCTTCTTTTTTTTAATATTGAAATTTTAACGTTCATAAACAAAATTAAACCTAAAAAACAGTCAATGTTTTTTAAAAAATAATAACTTACATTTTGTCCCTTATTTTTAAAAGTAATTACTTTTGAATCCTAATTTCATAATTTATTCTACTTGCAAAACGTATTTATTAGCGAAAATCGCTCTCCCTTTGACTTCAAATCACATTCTCAACTCAAAATTTAAAAAATTAATGAAATCAAAAAGACAGTTTAAAATAAAACGTGTAGATGTACGATATATTAGCGCAACCTGTCATCCGCGTTCGAGGCCCGGCTTAGTGGCTAAGGCGATAGGTTTAGAAGAGGGTTGTTGGGGGTTGGAATCTGAGGTTCGTCTGTGTACTATGTTTTTGCTATAGTTTGCAATGTGTTTGACGCAACAAGCTTGCTGCAAGTTCGACCCGTGGTGACTAACTCGCTTGCAATAACTTGTTTCAAACTTGCACTCTTGCCGTGTGAAACTTGCTGCAAGCTTGCAGATATACAGAGCAAGATTGCTGCAAACTAAAATTGCTATCTGGGATATAACCGAACACAGATGCTCTGCGCAAGATCAACTAGTTATATAAATTTTAAGGAAACTAAAGATTAAAAATATTTATCAAATAATGTATTTTATTTTTTAAAATAAAGTTTTAATCGAATTTCTCTTAAATGATATTATTTCAAATAATAATAAACATTTTAGTGATCTATTATATAAAGCAGAAAATACATGTCACAAGGTCACAAGAACTCCTCCTAAACGGTGAACGGTAACGACATGAAATTTGCACATGACATTCTGGGGTACATTTCTAGATCAAATGTGCTATTTTCAACTTTGAAAATTAATCAATTCTCAAGATATTTAATTAAATAACGAAAATTAGCCGTTTTTAAGCCTAATTTTTCGACGCTTTTCGCCAATAGCTTCTGAAATATTTATTGTACGGAAATTATTTTTGCTTTATCTTAAGAGCAAAAATTTATCTTTTTAACGATACTAATTCCATTGCGTTATAGTTTTTACTTTCTCGTATACAAAGAGAAAGTATTGTAATCGTCAAAAAATTCGAACTCGAGATTTTGACGAATCTCCACGTTTTAGACCTCCCTGAGTCCGAAAAACACAATTTTGGAATTATGTCTGTGTGTCTTTGAACACGATAACTTGAAAACTATTAGAACTACGGGGATGAAATTTGGTATGTGGTCTTTAAACATAATTTGTAGGTTTCTATCAAATTTTGGACAAAATCCGTCAGCGGGAAGTCTGTATGTCCGCGGTCATGCGAACGCTATAATTCAAAAACTTGAATAGCTAGTTGGATAAAATTTCGTACACGGTTTTATCATCAGGAATCTAGGTCCTTATCAAATTTTGGGCCAGATCCGCCAGAGAGTTGACTGTCTGTTGGTCTGTATAATCACAAACTTGTGAATACAACTCTTTAAGATAATGACTTAGGTATATGAAATTTGGTATGTGGCCTTCTAACCTTAATTGTAGATTTGTGTCCAATTTTCGTTCCAATCCGTTAAAAAACATTGCTTAGCTTGTATATTTGGTTCAAAATGCACATTTCAACTGTGTGTTGGCGAGCGTTTCGCTTATTTTACTCAAGTTAGTATGGTTGGCTTTTGATCTTGGCGGTCTACGAAGGAAATTGTAGCGAGCAGCAAACACGCGCTTCGGAAATTATGGCAACCCCCTAAAACGAAACTTCGTTCTGACATTCTCCAGATGGACGCCTGTGATTATCCAGAGGTATGGTGAAATCTTGTGTGATATCTATAATAAGATTTCGTACTCAAAAAACGTTAAATAAAGTTGTGCTACCTCAACGCTCGAAAAAATTGCGAACATACACAATTTTTTTTGCAAAATATTACGTTTTTGGGAATTCATAAATTTTATATGTTTCATTGTATATCAATATTCATATTTTTTTTTTCTCAAAATAGCCAGGCCTAGGATAAATACCCCAAAGATATTTACCTACCCACTGAGTGTTTACCCACCTCACATTACTGGTCGTATGCGAAAAATTTTCGGGGTGGCCACTCTCACTGGTTTCTCTAATTCTAATTAACGTTTCAAAATTTACTTTTAACTCAATTTCTAACAATACTTTCTATTCTTATAAAATTAAATTCAAGCCAATTTACTATTTCTTCAAATCCTTCATTCACGTGCATTTGCCACTGTTAAACTTAATATAAGAAAATATTGTTTCCTTTGGACATTAACTTCAAAAGAGACTTTACATGAAGATGATTTATATAAAATCTTATAGAGCAGAATTTTTTTTTTAATGATTTAAATGCCGTGCGTCCCCCCCCAATTTTAATAAACATTTCGAAATTCATTTCAAACAAAATTAGTAACACTGCTTTCTATTATTGTAATTAAATTCAAATCAATTTGTTGTTTTATCAAATCCTTCATTCCCGACGTTTTTACTACTATTAAAATTTTGAGAAAAAAGATATTGCTTTCTTTGAATTTTAACAGAAAGACAGAATCTTTATTTCTTTTTTTTTTTATTTCGTAACATGAACATATTTCGATATGTTTGAACCACAATCCAATGACGTTAATTACTCTCTCTATGCGACGTTTCATTTAATTTCACCAATTTTTAAATGATCCTAATGAATGTGTAAAATCTTTCAAGCTGGGATGGCACCAGTGTGTGGGGTAGGTTTCGGGGGGTCAGCAGAAGCGGCGCCAGAAATTTTTCGACGGGTGGGGGCAAGCAAAATTTCTCTAATTTAGGTAACTTGAAAATAACATATAATAATTAATTTTATATTTAATTAAAGGTAATTAAGTATTAGCGAATTCAGTTATAATAATTAGTTATTTGAAATAATTAGCTATCTGTATAATGGTGTGTATACACTTGCGAGCAGAAGCCGAATAGAACAGTTTGTGAACAGATGCTCGCAGGTGTAGACGGGTTTTTTTATTCGCCGCGGACGGTCAGGCTATGCGCATACATGCAATTATTAATCGGGCAACAGTTTAGTTGCATGTTAAAAGACCATGGGCTCAAGTTAGAGTGCGCATACATGCAACTTTATAGATCGGCAACTAAACAGTCGTAAAACCACAGCGATCGTCTTTTGATTAAAGAATCGCACAACTATCGTAAAGTACATGGGTTTCTACTGGAGAGCGCATACATTCAACTAAACAGTTGCTCTGCTCTGTTCATTCAAGGGGTGAAGGTCACAAAACGAGCTCAGAAATTGGCGCGTTAACTAGACGGGGCGTTTTAAAGAAGCGCGTGAGCTATTCTTAAAATAATTTAGCTCTAAAAATGGCTGAGATTATTAGGATTGATATGGAATTATTGATTGAGTGTATAGAAAGAAGGCGTGCGCTATATTTATTATCAGTTATTACTTTTAAAATAAATAATAAATTTGCATACTTTTAATGATTGCTACTCCATTTTTATTAATAATGCATGTGTTTTATTACATAATTTTAATTAGCTCAATTGGTATTTTCTTAGTTGATATTTCAGATGCTTTGAAATCAGTAGTTTTAATTTTATCCTTTATATTATTTATCTCTCTTTGTCAACATCCCTTTTTCTCAACTAAGCGATGAATCAGATATCATTGAAAATGACTTTTTAAAAGACTTCAATGAAAACGTAGTCATTTTACGTTTCAAAATTTGAGTGAAAAAAAATTTTGAGTCACAAGAGAAGCTGTCACTTGGGCAAACTTAATCTAACTCATGTGACCTGTGCTATAAACATTTGAAAACTATGAAACATTTTTTTAACATTTGTTAAATATGAAACATTTATTTACTCAATATACTTCAATAATAGACAAAATATTTTAATTATAGTGATGTGCGCTTTTTGGAATGAGCTAGTGATATTTAGAATCGTGTCGCATTCTATGTTTTTCGTATTCATTGTGTACTAGCCATCTTCGGCGACTAGCTTGCTCACCGGGAATATAATTTCAATGGAATCTCTTATGCATAATTTAATATACATGGTTCCCTTAACAATTTCAAATTGTGATAGACATTTAATCCATGTTCTTTCAGTAGATTTACACCTGTTCTGTTTATTGTCTGCATGAACGTCCCTAATAGAGTCAAGTGACTGGTTGTGTCATGCAACATCAAACTGCACATTGTTGGCATCAACTTCACTCTTATTCCTCTTGTAAAATATATATTAGATTTTAACTTTAAAATGGCGCGGCACATTTTACTTCCAGCCTCATATTAACTGGATGAAAATGTGCTGATTAAAACATAGCATTAAACATTAAGATATTGCCTTATCTTTCAACAATGATGGAGAAACACGCAATTAAATGTTTGTTTAAACAATGAAAACGGTTTGAATTGCGTTGCAACAATGAAGAGTATTGTAGTAAATTATGCCAAAAAATATTTTTAAAAATTCATTAAAATTAGAGAAAATATTGTACGGCAACTTAATTGATATCATTGAAAAGGTAATTTTTTGCACTTTCAAGATGGCGTTATGCTGTAATATTTTCGGAAGTTATAAAGGAAAAACGCCAAAATTTCGCTTAATATTTAATTAAAATTCTAATTAAAATTTTTAAAAAGGGCTCCGAGGTGCACATTCCCACCCTCCAAAGTATGTTTGTGCCAAATTTAGTGGCTCTAAGTCCAGTGGTCTGACCTGTAGAGCGCCAAGACACACACACACACATTCTCCTTTATTATCAGTAGAGTAGTAGTCGGCTACTTTACTCTGAAAAAACTGATGTACTTTGATAAATTGTTCCGCGAACTATTTGTAAATTGAATATAGATATCAAATTCGAATTTGGTTAATTTGAAACTGAGGGATCCACAATGAAAATTAGATGTAGCCAAAAGTTCGAATTAAGAAAAATTGGGTTTAAAAACAAACACAAGAGATAAAGATTTATTTTAAAGTTTTAATGAATATTACGTAATTAATTAATAAACAGTAAATAATTTCGATGTATAAAGCAATATTAGTTATTCCAATAAATAAAAAAGTAATTTAAATAAAGAAATATATGTACAGCACCTAGAGTGCAAAAATTAAGTAATTATTTGTTAATTAAATACATAGAACAGGAGCTAAGAGCGAGTTCTTGAGTTAATTATAGGCCTTAAAGATAATTCGCTGGCACTTAAAAGATACGGACGTATTTAACTAACGAAAACAATTAAGAAATGAGCACGATTTCAGTTTTGACCTAAAATTAACCTAATAAATTCGAATTATAGGCTTATGTACAGAACTCGCCTATTACTAGTAATGATCATCAAAGCATTTGGTAAAGAAAGAAATCAATGAAAACGAAAGTTCACCATCCAGTCTAATCATTGAAATGATAGCTTCGTGAGCTGAAAATGAATTTGAGAAAAACTAAATTGTATCACTATAAAAAAAATCATTTTGGAGCTCGCAGCGCGTGCGCAGTGCGTGAAAAGGCAGCCAGAGCATCCAAAAATGGAGAATCGAAAGAGATTAAAAATCGCATGTATGCGCACCCGTCGCAACTAAACAGTTTAGTCGCCGTGAAATCGCGCGGTGCAGGCAATCCGACTAAACTGTTTAGTTGCGGAAGGAATTGCCTGTATGCGCTTAGCCTCAGGGTGCAGCTGGCGGGGAGCCAAAAACTGTCGGCTTATCGAAGAATTCAAAGGGATTCGCTATTCTAGTTGGTACGGTTTAATGTGCTGTTCGCTGGACCCCGCGAATCTGCTTCGTTTCTTTTTCTTTTTTTCCTCGTTTATCTTGTAATTATGGAGTGGACAGAACTAAACATAATAATATTATTAGAAGTTTACAGAAATTAACCTTTTTTCTCGCATCCGAACCACAAAGGGCCTGTCCATAAATGTTGCACATAAATAATTCCTACGAAAATAATAAGGAAGTGCAATTTTCCATGTCATAGACAAATTCATAAAGTTAATCAATTAATTAACTTTATTTAAATTAAAGTTAACAAATTAATAATCTTTAGATAACACTATTCTATCCATAATAAGTGCTGCGTCATTTTAATGTTGAAAACAAATGCAGATTTTGCAAGAGGAATAAGATTAGGGGATACGTTATTGCAGGGGGAAAAGTGCTGATTCAAGCATGAATTAAAATTATAAATTTATCCATGACATGTAAAATTGCACTTCCTTATTATTTTTGTAGGAATTATTTATGTGCATAAAAAAACTATACATTATCTCTGAAAAATTTTAAAGGCTTTAGTGTATCCGAAATGTTATAAATTAATCTTTCTGGCTTTTATTGAAGCAAATGTGTTTATAATTACAATACTTTAATACTAAAATGTGTGTACATGTGCTAAAGATGAGGCTTGCAAAAAAAAAAAAATTGCTACCATATTTACATATTTAAATAATTATTTTAGACTGAGTATTGATTTGTTAGTCAAAGCGAATTTTGATGTGTTTAACAGTAAAATCAATTGCTGGCAATAGCGTAACTCAGCGAGGAGAGAAAACACTTCACATTACGACAGGAATTGAATTTCTCCTCTTTATGTATTTGTTCTTGTTAATTATTAAAGAAATCGCTTTCATTCATTTTTATTTCAACGTCAATACGGATTATTTTTACCACAAATTGCAATACTTTATGCGGTCTTTTCTCTCTCTCTCTCTTTTTAGTCTGTTTATTTGCGTTTGGCAGAACAACTTTATCTAGGTTTTGCGACTTAAAATTTAAAATAAACACTATCGCATTTTAATCATACAAATTATGCAAATATTCAGTACTAAAAACAATGTAAAGGTAGGGAACTTACGTCTTTTAATGTTGCTAGAGTGCTCTTGCATTACTCAAAAAATGGAGGTATATTTTCCGTTCTTCATTCTTTGCTGAATGCTCATTGAAAATAGGAATGACACTTTTGCGTTTCATTTATCACCAACTTCCGAAGAGTACGAATCAGGTATACCGTGAGAAATCATCAGAAACCTTGCGGTGATAACTGATTCCTAGCTATATTCCTTTTTTCCCATCCCACGGAGACACAAATTTGTGTCTCGGTGGGATGGAAGTTCTAAACGAGCTTTTAATTTCGTGTTTAGCGTTTTGGTCAGGATATCTCTGAAACATAACATAATTTGTTATTTTGTCGTAGCTTGAGGTTTCCGGGTTGTAAAAATGCCTGTATCCTTAAGATTTTCCCACACTTTTAACCATTTAAATTTTTAAGAATCTTGGGATTGAGAACTACAAAAAGCCTACTTTTCTTTTAAATACAACCAATTGATTTCTTAATTTTGCGCCCCCTGGCAACTGCGCCCAGAGCACGTGCCCTCCCTGTCCCACCCTAGTTACGCCACTGTAGTGTCTGTGGATCTCGTAACTGTGACGCCAAGTGTCCTCCATTGGTGTGGCGTGGAAGTACGTCAGAGTAGTGCGAGAGCAAATATCGTCTTCGTCAACTGACCACAGTTTAAGATTTCAAGCTCCGTTCGAATATAGCTCTCCTGTTGCTTTGAAATGGGATGTTACGATAAGTAAACTAGCTGAAATTGTTCAGTTCTACTGACACAACAAGATATGTAAATAAAATTTATTGAGAACCTGGGTGAAAATCCGCTGACGTGGTTCCCTGAAATAAATCGGAAAGGATATTTTCGTACAAAATTGCCGATTTACAATTATGTTCACTTTGTTTTTGCAATAAACTGAGTATAATCTTTGCATGGTGCTTTATTGCCAGACCTTTCTTAGTAAGATTAAGGATAAAACACGAATGGTAAGAAATATACGACTTTCATCAGCGATGAAATCTTGTTGGAACTTTGAATGATGATACAGTAGAACCTCGTTAAGTTGCCTGTAGGATTCAGTGAGAAAAGCAAGATTTTCAGAAATCAATACATGCAAATGAATGAGTGGAAAATAAAAAAAAAACACTTTTTATAGTTACCACATTTTATTTTCTTTTACTTTGGTACATTAAAATAATTCAACAGTGTTGATTGATGAGGTTGCTGATTAATGGAAGTAGTAACTTTCTTTTCTAATATACTTAAGGCTTTAAATTCTTCGTCTGCTGTACCTTGAATGGATGTTAAGTACTGTCGAACTTTCTCCAGGACTTCGATTGTTTCTGTCTTGTTGGGTGGGATTTGATCCATATTCTCAACATCGCTATCCTCACCTCAACTGTTTCGTTTTTGTTCCAAAAATTCAGATGTCAAAGCTTTTACAGTCGCTTGTGAGCAGATTGCGATGTCGTTATCAATGCTGACAAACGCATTAACGTCATTGACGTTGCACCCTTTTTCATTTGCGATTTGCAGCAAAGTCTCTAATGGTTCCGGGTCGATGATGTCTTCGGTGAAGATTTCTTCTGATTCTGCGTTTTCTGTGAACCCTGCATGTCGGAAACAACTCTTAACACTTTGTGATGAAACGGAACTCCAACTTTTATGTACATAGTTAATTGCATCTAAAACCGAAACCTCTAGCTTTTCGTTCGTTTCAATGCTTTTATCAGTTCCTTTACAAGCATTTTTTTTGTACTTTCGTTTTACCATTTCTAAGAAGAAAAACAATTTCAATCGCTTTTAAATTTTCGAGTTGATTGTGGGCGGTACATTTATCGACAATGATGGCAGCATTTCTTTTCTGACGCGAAAACTGAGAATCCAGTTTACGAATATGTCGTTCCCAAATCGTTGTAGTCATCCATGCATTTGAATTTACTACATATTCAACTGACAGGGATTTAACGTTTTTAAAGCAGCGTGACTTTTTGCTTTTGCCTATCACAAGTTTCTCATTTCCACTCATATTAGCTCCAAGCAGAAGTGTCGGGCGTTGTTTGCTTGCTTCTCCAGAAGTGCACTTTTCAACCTTAAATGACAGAGTTTTATCAGGCAAAAGACGGTAAAATAAGCCTGTTTCATCAAGATTAAAAACATTTGATGCATCAAACCTAAATAAAATGTCCTTGAGAACACTGTTCTTCCAGTCTTCTATAGCTTCACCTTCAACAGCTGCTTCTTTTCCGCAAATCGTTTTAAAAGAAAGGCAATGTCCGTCTTTGAAACGTTCCAGCCAAGCATTGCTGCGCGGAAATCTTCAATGTTCAACTCCTCAGCAATTTCCATGACTTGTTTTTGAGAATCAAAGCAGAAATTGGCACATTTTGCGATCTGGCGTGTTTTAGCCATCGAACTAAAACCTCCTCGATCTCGTCAAACTTCGATTTCCTCATTCTCTTTCTTTTGTCTTTGCAGTCAGCTTCTTCAATAACTTGTTTCGATGAAAGAACATCGTTTAATGTAGTCCTGGGAATATGATGTTCTTTGGCAAAAGCTGTTTTCGAAACATTTGATTTTCCAAAAAGTGCATTTTTTTTCTTTAAAAGATAATGAGGTAAGATTTCGTTTCCCTGGCATGTTAAAACTTAATCGTACCACGAAATTACAAGAGAAAAAATAGCCCTTATAGCGGGGCTTACTCGCTATGAAATGAAGTCACACTCAGGAGCGGTCGAGAAAAACTTCTATACACTCGACAAAGTAGCAGCGAGAAGTGTGCTTTGAATGATTAGCAGCGAGATTCCAAGAACCGAAATCTCCCAAAGGAATGCTTTACAATTATAGGGAACTACAAGTGTTTTGCTGAAGTGACAAGCGTGGTCGAAATTCCCCGTAAAGGCTTGGCTTTCTTAAACTGAAGGGGCGGGGCTGAAAAGACAACATGATGACATGCGACATGGAGAAGAAAGATGCTTTTGGCCATTTTTGAGGATGACGAGTTATCCGGAGTAGAATTAAATTTGGTGACGGGTAAAGGAGGGTTATTTTACGTTATTGTGTATGAGACCTTGTCGGGACCAATGGAAAACGACGACTTAAACGGAGTGACGACTTATCCGGGTGACAACTTATTGAGGTTTTACTGTATTAATAAAACCATCGTATATTTTATGCTTAGATGAGAATTCAAGGCACCTAATTTGGAAAAAAAACCACCACACAGTTAATGAAAAAAACTGAAATGCAGACAAAAAAATTTCCAGTCTGTACTTTAAGAGAAATTTAATACTGCCAATGATAAGCGTATCCGGAATTCATGTATGAAGGTCATATGCTTTTTCTTTATCTTATTTGCGACCAGGTTGTCTGCTTGTTAAATCTTTTTTCAGATTTCGATGCTAAAGAGTATTAAGTATATTCGATGGAAATACAAATGGTGAGCAGACAGCCAGATTTATTAACCCCTTCATGGTCGGCTTCGCATGTCATGCGACGAAGAGAAAAATTGCATCATTGAAAGTGAATTCGTCGCTACTTACACGTATCTTATATTCCGCGATTATTTTTTTTTTTTTTGTATTTCTGAATATTGCTAAGAAATGGCGCAAATAGTCCTACTTTCTTCATGTTTTCGCGGAAAAATTTCTCGCCTTGAATGGAATACATAATCATTTTGTCAGAGATTCGAAAAATAATCCGACCAAGAAGGGGTGAAGGATGTCATTTGAATCTTACGTTTGAAAGTAGTTAAAAGTGAAAATGGGTTTTTTAACAAAGTGATTTGAGTAACCATTGAGTTTGTAAACCATGAACGACTCATTGGTTCCTGTTTAGCTCTAGTAGTATTTTACGATTTCAGTACAGTGGACCCTCGAAAATCCGAAAATCTTTTTTTTTTAATTTTCTGAAAAGATTTTTATTAAAAAATGAAGATAAGAATCCGGAACATGTACAGAATAATCAGAAACAAAGCTAATAATTATTCCATTTTAAAAGAAACATTCGAATTGGTATTTAAGAATGAATATAGCACATAAATTAGTAGAAATAAAATCTGCTTGTCTTCTACTAAATCTGCTTGATGATGTGAATTGCAGCCAGCTTTTTCCTTAGTCTTTTCACAGAGTACCCCAAGACAATAAATACTCTTCTGCACTTGGTTTATCAAGAATATTTTACAGAATTTTCCGGATAATCCGAATTTCCTGGAATCCGAACAGAAGTCAGCCCCAATTAGTTCGGATTCCCGAGGTTCTACTGTATTATAATTTAGTAACTTATAAAATTAACATAGAATCAGAGTCGTGGAATCAGGGGGTGGCGCTATTGGTTCCCGCCAACAGTGCAGGCAGAGGGAGGGACGAAGAAATGACCATTAGAAAACAAGTTCTAAAAGTTAGACTGGTACTATCTGCTGTGTAAATAAAAAAGAATCAAGAATAAGCCTTCTGTGATTAATTAGAAATTAAGGAAGTTGTTGGCTCTTGAGCCTGTAGATAGCTAGTCACTGCACTGCGCCTTGCTAGTGGGTGATGGGATGGGCGGGGTAATTTTTTCCGTACGAGGTTAAAAAAATTGCTAAATCTGCTCAAGAAAAAAAAAAGAAATTAGTTTTTCTGATAAGGGATGAAAAATTAACACATTTAGGGGAAAGGGGCGTAGCTTCGACAGTTCTGCCAGGGACGTAGGATTGCCTCGGATAGTCCCGCATATAATTATTCAAATATCAAATCCAAACATCAAATATTATTATACATTTGATGGATTTAAAAAAAAATCGACTTCTTCAGTAGGTTTCAGAAACATCACATGTCATTAATTATGAATGAGTTATTGGAGCTTTTATTAGTAAAGAATAATTAATATCAGCCATTATGTGTGTTTCCCTCTGCTATTTAATAACCAAAGTACATCTGAAATTAAAATTATACCAACAAGTATCCGACACTGATACCAATACTTTTTTAATAAACTTATTTGTTTTTTATTCTAATGCCTGGGCTTGGAAACACATTTTGGCTGTGTGTGACGGTTTTCAAAATTTTTTAAATCGTGTTCAACGAAAGAGATGACATTTGGAAAAATCAGCGTTTGACTTAAATAATGCTGTAACGTGAGAAATTTGACCCATGACAACAGAAATGACGTAGACCAGCTACGTGCTTAGCAGATCGTTCAGTCAGTTCGGCATTGAATCGAAGAGCCATTGGTCATGAAATCAAAATTTGGCCCTTTCAGAAAAGTTTGACTAGAATGGATGAGTTTTCTGTTTTGTTTTTTCGGGGTAGGTGTTGCTGAGGACGGATTTAGGGATGCATAATCCACGATATTTTTAATAACAAATATTTTTGCTATTGTTATTTTTAAATATATGTTCTAAATAAGTGTGATTTCAATCACAGTTTTAATTTTCAAATTCTTATTAAATGCATGTAAAGTGTTGTGAAAAAAAATTAAATTAAAAATTGTCATTTGTTTTTGTTATACTTTTGTTTACTCATTACTGAATGCGTTTTTAATATTGATGATCAATTAATATGAGTATTTGTTGAAAATAGCACATGCAAAGAAATAATAGAAATATAAATTAAAATGTAAAAATTATAAATAAGAAACAGAAGATTCAAACAAAAAACGATGAGAATACACCTTTTTGCGTGCTCAACGCAACATCACCACCATCAACAAAAGAATTACAACAATTAATATTTAAAACACATAAAATAGATAAATCACATAAAATAGAATTTAGAATGTAAAAGAGATTATTCAAATGGAAGGAATGGAAAAGAACTCGAATGACCAACTTCTTCGAAGGCCACTAGCCATAGGAGTTCTAAAATGGACAACATTTTCTGTCAAGGGTAAGATTATAAATCAAAAGTATACCCTTTGTGGCCTGAATTTTGTCCAACCGCAAAACAAGAAACATTTTGAAAAATCAAGAGGCAAAAATCCTAAATAAAATCCAAAAGAAACTAGAGTTAGTAAAATAATTTACCCTCTCTGCCGAAATTTTGATGTAAACAGGAGACGCCAGACGCGAAATGACAATGAGAATAGAAAGTACTGGAAGCTAGTTACTAGCTCCATCTATGAAGAAAAATTCCAACTAATTATTCAGAAGAAAAAAACTAATATTAAGACAGTTAAGACAAATAAAATTATATTAAAATAGGCTATTAATAAAGAAATATTAAAAACTTTTTATATTCATTTAAAAAAACTATTAACATCAATGAAAAAATTAAAGAAGAAGAATACTAAGAGTTTTTATTTAAGTTTTAATTAATTTTTACTTGTTAATTTATAGTTAATATTTTTGGTAAATTTTGATAATTATAACATGCAAAGAAACTTTGACACAATTTTCAATTGCAAGAAATGAATTTTGATTATGGATTATCCAGTGTTTTGAGAAAAAGTGTGAGAAACCGATAATTAAATTTTAATGTTTTAAACAGATTTCCACATCATCCTAGAGGTACTGTTTCAAGATGCACTATCCCTTTTCAAAAATATTATGAGAAGGCGGGTTCATCGATAGGTCTATTTCTTTCAACTACAAAAGAATTAATATCCTAAAGTTGATAATTTTCGTTTCAAATTTTTAGCTCTAAGCTGGTCATTCTTAATTTTAGTATAATCATTTAAAACTATATTTGCTGAAATGGAAATACATTGCTTTACAATTAGGACAAAATTATTTTTACATTCACATGAAACTTCAAGAATAGAACTTAACAATTCCATTTTTTCAAACACCAGATGTTCCAACAGCTGCTTCTGGTTATTGGCTTTCAAAAATTTCTCTTCAAATTCTTTACGAATTAATTTATTGAAAATTTGGTAACTTTCCACTAATATTTCTAGTGTGTATTTAGTAAGCCATTTCAAGCCTCCTCGATCTAAAAGTGATGAATATTTATAAGCAGTGTCAATTTCATATTCTAAATCTTTTGTTGTAATAAATTTTGATGTACAAAGATCACAATTTAACTTCTGACTAACTTTCTTAACAACATACCCTGAAATATAAATGAATGTTGGCATCTCCTCTGGTGATATTTCAACATCAGTAGTTGTGTCGAAAACCTCATACAATTCTTCATCTATTTCAAATTCTACTGAAGTTGCCTCAAAAGTTTCTGAAGATTTTATGTGAAACTCTCCTTTTTTTCTGAATGAAAATTTATCGAATGTACAATTTTTAGCTTTTTTTCAGATTCAAATATTTGAAGGCATGAAACATTATAATTTCCCCCAGACATTTGTCGATACTGCCCAAATCTTGCCTCTAGAGTATCTGTTTGAAATTAACCTAATAATATATATTTTGGGGTAATCTCTTTGAAGATATGATTTATAATATATATCAATGATTTTGTGGCAAACTGAAGGGCAAATTGTGTTTCCTTAGACAATTTACCACTTTACCTGGTAATCCTACTTTTTTTCTTTTTTTAATAGCAATGCAGATTTGTTGTTCCAGGAAACAAGCCAATCATAAAATTTGTTCAGGAATACCATACTCATTTGATCTGTACTCCTAATTGCGTCACAAAAGGGATTTTTCAACCTCTTACCTTTCTCAGAATTTTTAACGTTAACAATATTCCGCCATTTTAAAAACTGATATATAAATTCCTTAGTTCCCATGGTATCTTTTCCTTTCTCTCCAGCTCCATGAGCTAAAGCAGCACTATTGCTTTCGTGAAATATATTTAAGGCCAGTAACATCTTTTGTTTTCCAAAAGAAGTGGGATATAAAACTTTCTGGGATAGCTTTGGTGCATTCTTAATCATATTTGATTTTTCTTTTTCATAAATATCTTTGAGAACTTGGAGCTTAGCTAAAAAGATTTTAGATGAATTGTCAGGTGAAGGAAAACACAAAACTTGCCCTAGTGTTTTTTTCATTAAACCAATTATTTCTAACAGATTTGATCAGATGAACTCTATGAAATAAAAAGAATAACTTATTATCAGGCTACACAGGATTTGATATGCAGTTTACAAGGTTTCCTTGGCACATCTGAGTGAACATATTTCTATTACTTCTATTGTTGTCAGAAATTAAACATAAAACATTGTACTTGCAGTCATTTAACAGTTGTAGGACCTTCAGAGTTTGGCAGTAAAGGTCATCAGCTGTTTGATTCTTCATGGGAACTAAGGCAACTATTTCTTTATATTTTGAAAATATAGATTTTATCATGAATGCTTGAATAGTATTAGCTTGTTGATTGGCATTTTCTGCTTTTCCTAGAAGTTTTCATCCCTTATAATTTAGACCTGATTTACATAAATTTCATCTATAAGAAGGCAGATAAGTTTTTCATGGGGAGATAACATTTCATTCTTTTTTTGAAGGTACATAATGTGATTATTATTGGAAACACTACTTGGGCCCTTCAAAGCATTGGATTATTTTTTAATGTATACAGGATGAGGTAAAATTAAAATTTTTAAACTACGTATAAAACTATAAGCAGCAGGATAACAAAAATAAAATTTGCTGCCAGAAGAAGAAACTCTGTAGAATAAATGTGTTTAGATGATAATGTTAATTTTAGTTGTTCAATTATTACATTGAAAAATATAGTCTTATCACGGTCATCTTGGTGAGAATATGCATCTTTTATCAAATGTATTGCATTTTCTATTTTCTCGTTTGGTTTGACATCGTTTGGCTTAAATGCAGCTAACCAACTCAACAAGCTATCAGATTTTGTCCATCTATCACATTTATTATGTTCTCCCAATATAAAATGGTAAGTTTTGGTCTTTAACAATACAGAATCATGCCAAATTTCTACAGCTAAATCCTTATAAATTTTCATGGGAACAACAATATTAGGACACTGGTTAATGTCTAGCCTGTAACATTAGACGAAATTATCTGTTCTTATGTTAAGCCATCCATTACCACACACAAGTTTCTTAGAATACGTTTCCTGAAAAATTTCAAAAGAATTAACGGTGCCATTCGTGCTCCATTCTGCAAACTTTTGTTCATCTCTCAGTTTCAGGGCAGTTATCCGTTCAAATGGAGTTTTTCTACTAGTAGATGGCTTATGAGAAAGGTAAGAAGGTTGATTAGGAAATATTGATGGATATGCATCATTGGTTAACTTCCAAATTTTCCTCGGCCAACCAACTCGCTACCGTCATCTCTAACAACACGATCTTCTTTAATAATGAATTGCGAGCTAAAATGTTTTATGCAAACTACAGCAGTTGAGCTAGGAATAAAATCTGCCCTATTAATGCTCTTTACCCACTGGTTTTTTCTCGTTGCATCCTTTGGAAAAGTGAACGATGAGACAATTATCTGTATTATTGTAATTAGAATTACAACCAGGAACCCAACATGTTCCCCCTTTGCCCATAATAATTAAACTAGTGTTTCCTAATGTGGGGCACAGGCTCCACGGGGAGGGTGCAATTGAATTGTTAGGAGGGGCAATTCGAAAATGAAGGAAAACCCAAATCGGATGGATATAACACAGCTGGAAGATTTTAGACTAAAGCTGACTAAATTGGAACCAGACTTAAAATCTCTTTGCAGCAAGTGAAAGGATCTCACCAAATTTAAATTATAAATAATTACTAATAACTAAAATAATATAGAAAATATTTCATTAAACTATTTTGAACTTAAATTTCAATTCTCCATTTTATATGTTATGAAAATTTATTTACTGTATTTCTCATCACTTTCCTAGTGATTTCTTCCTAAAACATATGAATTAAGTTTATTTAGTCAACAATTGAATTTTTGAAAATTAAAAATTGTGTATATGTTATATAAGGAGCATAAAAATTTAAGAGAGACTTAAGTGGGTCATGGCACAAAAAAGGTTGGGAAACAATGAGTTGAACGGAATGAAAAAAAAATCTATAGCTTAAAAAGTAAAAACATTTCCAATCGGATGCATGCTACGTTACACTATCAGTATATTTGAAATAATTATTTATAAATTGCTTCTTTCATCTTTGCTAATGAATAAGAAATTACTGCATTAGATTTATTTTATTTGCGTTTCAAAAGTACTGTAAATATGAGGAGTCAAATTTCGTTTCCCAATGCGAGCAAATGCGGCGGGAAAAGCGACCCTTCGGCAAAAGATTTCCTCCGTACTTTAGGTTTAAACCGCATAGCGACTTTAACACTAATTTGTACCCATAATTCTATACTAAAATTCTAAAGAAACGAATGAAATTTTTAGGCTCTAGTACTCAGACATGCATAAATGATTGACAAAAATATGACTATGAAATAAACGATACTAAAATTAAAACCTCAAAAGAGACTTGTTACCTCGTGAGTTAAATAAGACAAAAATATTCCAAATGTGCAATTTATGCAATTAAATTTAACATCGGGGTATATTTCTTCTATAAAACTAACATAAATACCAAAAACTTACTTCAACATTAGTTAATCAATTAAAATACAGCGAAATACCTTCAAAAAACGCACACACATGCACAACCAACACCAGAAGGAGGCTTTACGCTGTGATGTCACAGCAGCCTAGATTTCTGAATGTTATGGCCTGATGAGACCTGTTTGTTTACTTTTTGCGCACGGCCTCGATCAAGCTAATTGCAATCTAGTAAAAAAAAAATAGTTTCCCGTTAGGTGTATATCTACCCCTTCTTCAAAGCCTTATCTACTGTGGGTCACCCTTTTTTATTTTCGCGGATTAGGACGGCGGGGTTTCCTTCCTGCAGAAGGGGATCCTTTTTCGCCCTCTTTTATTATCGCGTAACAAGACGGTGGGTTGCCTTCCCCCTTCTGAACGCACACTGAGTTATTTTTAAAGGAAGTTACTTTAACGATCCGTGTGTTTATAGAGGACAGCGCGATTCGAACCGACGATCGGATGGTCCCGAGGCCAATATGCTAACCACAATACAGTTGACACTTCAGCAAAAAAGGGAAGAAAGGAGTTTTCACTTCGTCATTGTGTCAAGTTTGCCGTGTCAAATTTACTTCAAACCTGTTTAAAGAGGAGGGTGGTCGATTATGCTATCTTACTTTGCAGGTGGTTTGCTTCAAATTTGTCATGTAAAGTTTTCCATGACAAAATAGTATCAAGAAAAAAAAATCAAACTTGCTGCAAATGTGCATGCTATCCCAGGTAGCACAGAAATATTATATAATATTTGCACAATGTTATGCAATATTTTGAACACCGAATACTGTAATAAAGTATTGTATTGTATGTATCAGTATTTCCGAGATACTAAATTTTCACAAATAATATAAAAACAATGTTTATTTATAAAAATCTTCATTTTAATTCCGGATATCACTCGATTGGAGGTTTTATTACAAAAACACCACTCGAAAAATTATTCTTTAAGATGATCAATATTATATCATACTATACAATACAATGCACATGATATTTTTATTTTTACATTAATCTGCATTGATAAATATTTTAAGGTGAAGTTATTCTTATGCTCGACAGATGGCAGCATGAAATTACAATAACACTTTATTAAACAGTATTGAATTATATTTGTGAAAAAGTATTTAAAAATGTTCATTTGAATAATAATGTTTACATAGTCATTTTGTTTTACTGTATATAAAAGGCGGGCCGGATTCAGCTAATGAAGTTAACCATAAAACAGCTCTCACATTTGGATTATCTATTTGTTCTGTGAAAAAAATTGAGTGTTATTCTCATCGTAAAAATATGCACGTGATTTTTTGTTGCGAATCTTGTATTTGATTTTCAATCAATACTCTAATTATAAATGGCCTCTCTTAATACATTGAAAGAGAAATAAATAAATTTCAAAATTATTTTAAAACCTTTCAAACATATTATTATAATTACTTTTAAACCTTTATTGCCTTAATTTATTAAATTAGCAAACTTAGATATAAAAGAGCTAAAATTGCTTCTTCTTTGACTTCTAACTTAATTTTGAACTCGAAAATTGTAACGATAAAAGATAATTTTTAATTAAAAAGACTATTCAGAATTTATTGTGAATGTACATAAAATTTCGTAGAGATACTAACTCTGTAACTACATTTTATTTTCATCATTTCCCCCCCCCCTCTACTGCAAGTCTCTCTGGCTCAGTGGTAAGGTGCTTGGTTGGTATGTAGAAGGTCCCGGGTTCAAAACTCGATGTAAGTGGAGGTGTTCAAAAAAATCGCAAAGTGTTAAAGTTCAATTAAGTGAATAATATTTTTCCATGCTTCAAAAAATGTATTTTTAAAATATTCACTATATTATTATATTATATAATATTCAGTATAGTATAATATTATTTAATATGGTATATATTATATAGTATTATATGACATTATCCAATATTATGAAAAAAACATTGTACAGTATTGAAAAAGTCTTACGTTTTACACTGTTTCAATATTGGGAAAAATATTGTACAATATTACTTTTTCGAATTTTATGATGTAAGACAATATCATGTGCTACTGTAGTGTTGCTACTTTTGGGAATGTTTTTATTTTTAATTTATTTTGCTCGTTCCACAGACACTCAGGCAACGTTTGATCTTTTTTAAAATTGATATGTGTTTTAAAGGTAGAGACACTTTTTTTTTTAAAGATTGATATGTGCTTTTAAGAAGGAACATTTTGTTTGATCATTTTTTTATTGATGTGTGTTTTAAAGTACGAATATATTTTATTAATTAGTTTCAAAGAATGAACGTTTATTTTTAAGGAAGCAGCATTCTTTTGTTTTAAAGAATGAACATTTATTTTTAATGAAGCAGTTTGCTTTAATTAATGTGTGTTTAAAGAAAGTATTTTGTGTTCTGTTATGTGTTTTAAGTAAGGATTTAGTTAGGCTTAAATTGAAGTGACTTTCTTGGCAAATTACAGTATTATTCATATGTGTTTTAAATATTTATGTGCTTAGGATGGGATTTTAATTATTGCTTACTTTAATTAGGGCTTTTAAAGTTTTTTGGGGTCTTTTTAGGGTTCTCTTGATTTGGTTGGCTCTCTTTTTCTTTAAGGCAAGACGAGCGTGGAGGAGATCGCCGTTCGCGGGGCTGACCTGTTGTTGCATTTCCGGTCTCCCTTTGGGACAAGATGGCGAATTTTTCGGAGTGGGTGTCAAGCGGATAGGGACGCCGTCCGTTTCGGACCTTTGACCAATGGAAAACGGGGGTCTTACGTCACCGTGACGTGATTTTCGGCGACGGTATTTTAGGGGGTGCGCGAGGCGCGAATCGCTCTCTTCTCTTCTGGTCTTGTCTCTGCCGTTGGTGGCCCTGCCACCTGACCCCGCGAGGGTGTCAGGGGGCGTCGGTTTCGTCACCGTGGGGGTGAAATCCCTGTTAGATGCATCCCACGCCGAAGCGAGATTTCAAAAACATGAAAGTAAATTTTTAACATCCTTTTGGATCGAAAGATTGTGGTCTTATAGGGAGAAAGGCCATGTAGAATTAGAAGGCGAATAACCTCTTCTGGTATTTAGTGAGAGTATTTTTGGTCTAACTTTGTTCCTGATGAATCTTCAGACCCCGAGAATCAGGGAAGGTGCGACGAATGAAGGCGGTACCGAATTTGGACGAACGACCGGACTTTTTTGCCGACGGATAGCTAACATTTGGTCTGAAGGCCGTGGCGTGAGCCCGTTTGTCACCGGAGTGTGCGAAAGACTGATGAAGTGAGCCCTACGTCGACCTATGGCGTGGCTTGATCCCATGTCCTCCGGAAAGGCGGTATTATTTTGCTTGGAGAGAACCACCTCACCTGAGATCCGTAGCGAAAGCTCGAGAACCCCAGAAGGAGCATTGAATCGATGTGTGGAGACCAGGGACAGGACAGCGGACCCCAGAATGAGTACCCGCATGTTTCTTCTTGATTTTTATTCCTTTTATGTCCGGGCGTCATCGCAAATCGAAGGAACTCAGGGAGGGCGATAAAAGCAATTTTCTTCTGGGTGCAACGAAAGGGCACTCATAGGGAGCTAAAAGCAATGAATTGAAATGGCGTCATTTTCCTTTTTAATCTATATATTGTGTCATTGAATGTTTGTTTTATTCATTTTGTTTTTTTTTGTGTGTGTCATGCTATGTAACTGAAGAGATAATCGTGCCCCGTATTTGCTATGCTGTATTTTATGTTTATCAGAATGTCGTACATGAATTCAATCTCATAGTGTGGTCAGAATTTCCTTTAAAACTTGTTTTGTATCTAATCTGAGGTCAGTTTGAGGCATGATTCGCGGATTGAAAATTGTAAGGGCTTGGTTATTTTTCTGCAGTTTCAAGGGTAGATGCTTGTAATGCTCAATTATGTGTAACGCAAAAGTTTAGTTTAATGTTGCTGTAAATTTAGTATTCATAACATAGATTCGTAACTTGTGAGCGTTAGCTCTGTTTATGACAGGATTTTAAAGGAAAAGGATTTCGTGGGTAAAAGAGCGTCTCACGCCCCAAGTGGATTTTCTTGTTAATTTGTAAATTATTTGCGGAATGGGCGCCCTCCGATTTCATCATTGCACATGAATTCATTATTTTAAAACTTCTTAAATGTATACTCATATTAGTTCTATGAAACTTAATAAACGTTAGATTATTTTAAACTTACTTACTGTATTGCCTTTTCTTCACACATGGGATTCATCCTTAAAGTTGATCTGTGGGTTTGGTTAAAATTAAGTTCCTCTGAGTTATTGCCTAATTAAATACACAACGCAAATCCACCATCTTTATATTGTGTGATAACCTCTTAGTGAATTGTTTTCCCTTTATTCTAATATTTTGGCTGTAAGTTCCTCTTGATTTTATTGCTTGGAACACCTCAATTTACTATGATTGGTGTGATGAATTGAAACTTCTGAGTAATCTCTGCTTATTCTTCGGAACGAAAAATTTTAATGCAAAAAGTTTAAGTAACACCACGACACTACGTGGGATCTGGACCTGGGTTTGTCCTGTACCCAGATAGCAAAGAAAGCTTGTCTAAAAGGTTTTGGAAACCTTGTCGTCGACAAGGGTAAAGGGTTGTCACAAAGGTTTCCATGACAAGGGTTGAACCTTTGGCAAGGTAAGCGGAAAGGTTCGCTAGTCAACAAGAAACAGGGTTTTCTGTAAGGTTTTTAGTAAGATTTCCCCAAGCTTTTATTACAAGCTTGTTACAGGCCTTTCTAAAGGTTGTTAAGAGCACTCCTTCGGCGGACAAAATATAACTCTCCTTCCCCCCTCCGAAGCCGTACTCTTACAGAAGGGTCCAACCCCCTTTTCTATCCATTTCTTCTGACGTCATCTTAGAGTTATCTGGAATGTCAATTAATTAGAAATCTTAATTATTCATTTCAATTAATTTGGTTAATCTAATTTTTAACTGAACTTAATTGCACGATTAGATTGTAGATTGTGACAAAACTTCGAATTCCTGCAAGTCGGGGATCGAACCCGCGTTCTTAGATTTGGAAGGCAAACGCAATAGACATTATACCGGACGGGGCTACATACGATAGGACAGGTGGTTAATAAAAACTTTCTTACTTCAATTTTGGGGAATGGTTTCCGAAACGGTTTGCGCGGAAATGCTTTCGCAGACTTGTCGTTCAAACCTTGTCAGTGAGATAGTTCATAAAAAGCTTTCATATGTGAATCTTACGGCAATGGTTTCCGAAACGGTTTGCGCGGAAATGCTTTCGCGGACAACCTATGGAAAGTTAAATGGAAATCTTTCCGCAACCTTCTTTGCTATCTGGTTAGTGGAAATGTGTATTGAAAATAAATAAAACAAAAAAAACCCCTCGTCTGTATATCACAAGAAACCCTAGAAACTTCATTCATTTTACCGCTTATCACAAAGAATCCGATCAAATCAGTAGCATATTTGAAAGGAGGTGGTCCGCCCCAGGCGGCATTTCGAAAGGGGCGGCAAAATCAGATATGTAGGAAAACAAATTTATGACTAAAAAAAGCAGCGACACTAGCTCAAACATTGTGTACATTAAAAAATGGCGTAATTGGTTCGTATATTTTGCCTTTAGTCGTTAAATTGCCGATATATGAAAGAAACACTGGTGGTGGACGCAAGATTTCGCAATCTTTCTGTCTGTAGACATTGAGGGCGTCGAACGACGAATTACGTAACTCATAAAATATTTTTTTCCTGGAATTTATTATAATTATTTTGAGGTTGTAATATGTAAATGAAAGGCAGTGTATTGCAAACTCGCTCCGGGTAGCAAAAGTTACAGTTACGGCACTGAATCAAATGAAAATTTCAAATGTCATTTGATCGGATTCTTTTGTATTCGTTCATCATTTCTTTCATTTGGATTCTATAATATCGCAAAATTTTGAGTTAGTCAGTAAATATTATGAATTACTTTACCGAAATTTTAACGTTAATCTTGTGTTACTTGCGTCGCTTTGGTTAAATATTATATTTTTGGAGTCATTATGATTTCTTAACTACAACTTTTACATTCCAGGTTCGCGTCTGTCTCGATTGTTGTCACCGCGTAATTTGGTTTTCTTTTGTTTTCGCCGCTGTCAGTGGAATGTTTACCTTTTAGTTTCAATGATGTTCAAAATTAATTAATTTTATCCAGAAAGCCCGGTGGATGCTTCATAAATGAAATAAACTCAACTAATATAATTTTACTGAGACGTAGCATTTAAAAACAAACACCCTAACTGCCAAAACAATTTGTTGGTAAATCAGTTTATTTTATGTACCTAGTACTTTCTGAATAACATTTTTGTTTTCAGTGGGAAGAATAGTAGGGAGCTTGTAAAGGAACAAATCTGCTATTATTTATTTTGCTTCAGAAGTTATAAATTATTTTGTTGTACATATTTGTCGTTTAGATCCGTTTTGAAAAAGAACTGTCATCATTGAATTGTGTCTTGAACTGGTAACGCTTTTGCACTTATTAATTTTATAACCTGGGGTTAATTTTTAGAAATATATTTTCGCTGTTTCATTAATTTTTAGTGGTGTTATATCCTTAATTTAATAATAAAAAAAAATTGAAGAATTGAATTGTTTTTCTTCTGTCCTTGAAAAACAAGAAAAATACTGATTTAAATGCGATCTCTGCTTCTAATAACTGTAGACATTGAAATTTTAAAATGCTTTTTTTATATTTCACTAATAATATATAGTTTGATATTATAACAGAATGATTGTCCTCTAAACTGTGATGCATTTAAATTTAATTCTATAAGTACATAAAAATACAGTCTGATGTATGAATCTTAAATTTTGCATTCAAATTGCCATTTTTTCAGAAAACTGATTTTTAACAAAGGCACATTTAATATTTTAAGAATTAAACTGAAAGTTGAACATTTTGTGTTATGTTATCTTTCATGAATAAATGTTACTTAATTTAGTATGTTTATATAACCTAAAATGCACTTGCATCCTTGTCTAAATAGAATTTTATTGGGATTCATGTTTTTTTTTTCTATAGCATTACTACAGCATTACTTACTATATCAGTCAGTTAACTGCATTTTATTATTATAAATAAATATATATACACATAACACACAGAAAAATAATAATATAATACACATATTATATTATTATTTTTCTATCAATTTCTACAAGTTTTCTTTGGTGGGTGATTTAATTTGCAATCATTATTTATGTACTTGATTTAGTGAAAATAATATCTTTAATAAAAAAAATAGAGATAAATTAAACACAGCATTGTTGACTGTAGGACATCAGTTAGTTAACTATATTTTTCTTTATTCTTAGCTTACAATAATATATTCAAAAATAATGTTTTTTAATTGGCTGTTATTTTTCTATGAATTTTTCTAGTTTTCTTTGGTATATTTAATTTGCAATAATTATGTTCTTGGGATAGTGAAAATAATTTTCAAAGGTATATAATTTTTATTCTATTTTTTATTTTTGAAAGGTTTATTAAAAATTTTATATTTTTCTGTAATTCAGATCACTTATTAACAACATTAAATGCTAACAGGTTATATTATTTAAGTTTTGAAATTGATTTTTAGTAGGGATGTAACGAATATTTGGCAACTATTCAATATTCAGCCAAATATATTCAGGATAATTTTTTTAAAAATTTGCTTTTAGATACACATTTAACAAAGATTATTGCAGAATTACATTTCACTTCATTTATTATTTACCCAATTTTAAGCTGCTTAAGCATATTTAATAAAGTTATATAATTTATCATTGCAAAGCCTGAAATTATGATGCAAGAGCAATAATTTTTTAGCATTTTCTGAAGGAAGTCTATTTCATTTGGTTTCATACACAAATAATACCAACTAGGGAAATAACGAATATTCAGTATGAGGCCTATTCGGCCCTTTCCCAAATATTTGGTCTGGCCGAATGCTATTCAGCAGAATAAATTCAGGATAGAATGTTTTTAAAAAATGTTTTTTTAAAAATATATTTAATAAAGAGTATGGCAGAAATTACATTCTGGTACATTTATTAGAAAAAATCTAACATTTATCCAATTTTAAGTTGCATTGTACATAAGTGTTTTTAATAATGTTGCATATCATTTATAGAAGTCTGTTCCATATGTTTTCATATATATTACCAACTTCAGAAAATAAACGATCAACAACATTAACTGCTAATAGGTTTTGTTATTTCAGCTTTGAAATTTTTTTTTTGTGAATGTAATTTATTATTAAATAAAGGGAGAATTATAAAATGCACCAATTTTTGCTATGTATTAATGTGTCAGTATATTTGCATACCTGAATTTCAAGACATATGTATGTCAGATATTTTATTTGTTAATTTTTTACCATTATTTATGCAGAACTTTAGCATTGATGAATTGAAGGTTGGTATCTAGAAGTTGGAACACACGCTATTTCGTCTCCAATATGGTTACCTGAGGAATCAAGCCGATTAGTTCCATTGGCAACCCATTGACTAGATCGCTTACGTCATGACAAGCGTTTCACGTTTTTGAGTTGTTTACATACTAAGTGGATTTTTATAAATCTTAAAAATAATTATTAAATATTTAATTAAATAATAAAAAATATTTTAATTAGGACGAATTCAATTAGTAAAAAATTGACAAATAGCACTTAGCTTTAATTAGTGATATATTTTTCGATCACATAATTGAGAGATTTTTTCTTTGCCTTATAATAAAAATCGTTTGCATGGAATTTTTGTTGTTGCTTGGTCATATTTTGGAATTTAGCATTTGGAATGCTGTCTTCACCTAGATGGCTTCCTTGATATGCCGCATTGTTCATTTTTCTTTTTCATATATTTAGAGCTTTTCTTCCCAAGTGCAAATATTAGAACTGAGTAGAGTAAGTCTTAATTTTTTACTATTATTTGTTCTGAAGAAAATTTGTCCTTAGAAGCAAAGCTACTAAGGGAAAATGTTCTGCTGCTTCATTAGAGTAATTAAAAGAAGCCGATTCTGTACATTCACTAAGCTAGCGAAGCTACTAAGTTTCCGCTTTGATGAAAGCGAAGCCGCTGATGTTTTTTAAGTTAAAAAAATTTGCCCAGTGCCCACTTCGGATTCCGCAGACATCGCAAGAACAATTTATCCTGCTTCATTAGAATGATTAAAAGAAAGATTCCTTACATTCAATGAGCTAGGAAAGCTAGTAGTTCTGTTGAAATTCTACATTTAAAACGGGAGATAGTGCAACTACAAATGCAAATGGGTTTGAAAAATGATTCAACTTTAAACGATTAACTTTTAACTGTGACCGATGCACGTTTGTTTACCATTTATCTATCTTGCTTCGGTGCGCTGGCACCGTTTTAGTTAGAGTGTGTTCCAACTTGTAGATTTCAACCGAATTTTAATAAAATTCATATTCTTAGGCATGTTGGGAGTAACATTGGAAAGAGGCAAAAAATTGCAAATATGTCGTCTTAATGGTGTTTTCTACATTTGTTGCATTTAGTGTTTATAGATACATTATCTTCATAAAGATCTATAAATGATCTTATTGCAACAGCTGAGAGGATTGCTCTCCACTTCGATCATTCATAGCTTGTTTTAGATTTAACGCTTTAGGAACAGGTGCGGCATATAATGTGCGCCACAGTTTACCAATCTCGAGATCGAGGTGTAGGAAATCCAGTTAACGAAGAGGATAGCAAATAAATTGCTGGCACAAATGTGTATATTATCCATCCATTCAAACCCTTAATCTTATTACACTATGAAAAATAAAGGTTTATAATTAAATAAGCACAGAGTTGTAAAAAGTGGGATGGCGTATAAAGTGCGCCAACCTGATCCGAGTGTTCTAAAAAGTTGCCTGTCTGCAAAGGGTTAAAGATGTAACTTTGCATTCGAGAGAAAAAATTTATCCAGGATGTATCAGCATAATGGAACAGCTAATTTTATATGATGCACTTTGATCTTAGCCAAAAGGCTGAGAAGCGTTGTACATTTTATATACTAGAACGTTTAAATGAACAAAAGGGTTCAGTTTCCTTTTACACAATAGAGTATGAAGATATAAATAATTTAAGTGGAAATAAATGGATACTTGTGGGAAAAACTTTCAAATTTGTTAAACCTTTTTGAATAAATAAAAGATGTTCCATAAAATGCTCAATTTCAATACCAATGTTAATACTTTTACTTCTCGAAGTCATGAGACAATTGTTTTGGTTTTGGAACAACAAAAGATGTTCTTATATAAAATTTATATAAATGATTTTCATCATTCAAAAATAACGAGAATTATGTGATTGCAGGAGACTAAGATCCTTGAGTTAAGCTAGCTTTTAAAATAAACTGGATGCTTAATAATTAAGTTTTAATAGAAAGCTTGTTTAATTTATGGAAACTATGGACATCAAATTTTGCAGTTAAAAAACAGCTTCATATTTTAGAATTACTAATGAGAAACATTCTTCTTTTTGGGATTTCTTGAGAATAAATAAATAAAAATAAAAAAATGTCATCATTGCAAAACATGACAAATACAAACAGAACATTCAATGGATAGATTAAAATTATTTCAAATAAATTCCTATTTTTATTAAAAACTTAATAACTAGGATGGAGTATCCACTTACTTGGTGGAAAGAAATTTAAAAAAAATATATTATCCTAAATTTATTTGGCAAAAGGTTGAATATGGAATACTGACCAAGCATTTGTTATGTCCCTAATTTATATCTGTTGCAACCTCCTTTCTACCTTGGAATTACAGCCTTGTGGTTAAACTACAAATTTTTATCTTCACAACCAGTAAATAATTCAATATCTGAAAAAATAGCAATGTAGATGTGAGATAACATGCACAGTTTTGTTTGTTATATGAATTAAATCAATTTTCCTCATCTCTGAGTTGATGGATTTCATTGTTTGTGACCTACTGCAAGAAGTCCTCTGTCGCATGATGCTGGGATGAAACAAGCTATGATTTGAAACCTTAGAATTTTATCCTATTTGCCACCAATTGAAAAGCCTCTTTACCAAAATGTTTAAATATCAATACAAAAAAGTAATCTAAGCAAACTGGGAATGGATGTTTGTATTTGTAAAATGAATACATCCCTTTTTATATGTGAATTCCAGTACTTCACTTGCTCTGTCAAGTAAGGAAGCTGTATATTTTTCAATGCTCCATAATTGATGATTTATCTATAATTTAAGGCTTTCAGTATATTTTATAAGAATTCTCATAACTTGTAATCAGTGACACACGTTCTTATTCTGTGTTCTTCATAAAAAGACTTGATTCAGTGTTTTTTCTTCTGTATTGTAACTTACTTTGTCTGAATAATTCTGATTAATAAGATTTATGAAAGTACAATCAAAGAAAAGTGAAATCATTCATCAGGGTTCGTACTCCTCCTGAAATTCCTGAAAAACTCCTGAATTTTGCTTTTTTTTCCTAAGGGCCCTGAAAACTCCTGAAAATAGTGTTTTTTACCCTGATATTTCTTTTTGTCTCCTGAAAAATTACAATCGAAGAGCAAAAGATAAAATTATGACGTTTCCATTTTCCCTTATTGATAGAAAGTCGCTGGAATCCGGAATTCTTACTTCTGACCTTACTAAGCGCCGAAAGAGTCTGCCGTGCATGTTCCGAGTCACCGCAATCGGGAACGATGGGAGAATTGATATTTAGTATACTTTTTTTGCCAATTTTATAAAAATTATCCACACTACCCCCTTCTCCCCTACAATTGATTTTTTTTCATGTTATCTCCTGAATTTTCTGTACTGTACTCCTGAAAAAATCCTTAGAAACTCCTGAATTTTACTATCATATATACAGTATGAACCCTGATTCATGAAAAATATTTTTTGCAATATGTCTTTGGAAAAAATTATATACTTAATCTGTTGTTTGAATGAGCATGTTGGCATGTTTTTATAAAAGATTTAAAAATTAAGTAATTAATCTTTCTAGAATTTAGTTATTTTTTAATTATCTTAATTATTGAATAAGTATTGTTTATATCAATAGATTGACTTTTTTTTAATTATTATTAGGAGCTGTTGAAATCAATGAGACAAGTCATCTCTTTATGAAATTCTTCCTTCTAATTGCAAAATTGTCTCAGTTCTTCATCTTAACAAGTAATAAGTTTTGTACAAAAAGGTCTGAACAAAGCTAAGAAACAGAAAGAGCCACAAGTATAATGATGGAATCAATGAATCCTGGAACTTTGTGTGAAGCCCCTTAACCTAGTACCAGTGTTTTCACATCATAGTGATCACTTTGTGGTAGGCCTGTAAGTTTATTTTTACTGACTAGTTTATTAATTTTATTTTACTTCCCTTAAGTTCCTAATAGTCTTTTTTTAAAAAATAATCAGCAGTGGAATTGAGAAATATACTGTGATGCATATGTTGAAATGGTTTTACATACATATATATTGATCTGCCACATAATTTCATGGGGAAAAGATACATAACTTCAGCTTTAAAACCGAGAAGCATTATTACAAATGTATCACTTTTATATTGTATGTCATACTGAGTACTGCTAAATTATATGCTTGATCTAGCATATAAAACTATTGTTTTTTTCTTTTGCTAAATATTTGTATACCAAAATTTTCTAAGATGTATCAACATTATCCAAAACATAGTGAAACATTTATTTTTCGACATCGATTTGTTGAAATTTTATTACTTTTAGATGGACAGCAATGTTCCATCATATTTTGCCTTTTGATTCTGTGTTATTTTGATTGAAATTTCCATACATCAAAAATTGTCAATTTCTCTAATTTTTCCAGCATTTTGCAATAGTATTGATTGTGTATATTCATATTGATTCTGTTATCTGAAAATGCATACTGTGAAAAATTTTTGTATGCTTATAAGATATATTAGCTTTGTTAATTCCATTATAATTTCGGTTTTTAATGCATTTGTAAAGAAAAAAAAATATGCAATAATAATTTATGAAACTCATCCTACAATTCAACTAGTAAATACCACAATTTTCTGGATAGTTGTCTTTAATTAAAAAGCAGTTCTATTTCAGTTGTCAATGATTTGTCGTAGATCTCTTGCACGTTTCAGATGAACATAGTTGTAATCACATTTAAGATTTCATGTGATAGTTTGTGAATTGAGTTTGGCCTATAATATTTATGTATGAGTGATAAATTAGTTTTTCCCTTATAGTTGTTCAGCTTTAAAATTGCCTTTACTTTGATTTCTACACTTATTTTGACTTTATAAGAACATTCATCTATCTCAAATATAATTACAAACCCATTAAGGAATGTATCAATTCAGTAAATTACATACAATAATGTATTCCATCTTCAAATAAGAAATCAACATCATTTGTGTATGTATACTTAAGGGATAAATTTATTGCTATCAAATTCAAATACATCAAATTAGCATACATTATTTTTAAATTTTATTATTTAAGAATCTTAGTTTAGGGTGGTAAAATCATAAGCTGAAACATGGAGGTAAAATTTTTATTTTGTACTGAACTTCCCATGAGTATATGACCAGTAACTGATTCAGATGTGTTTTTTCCCCCCCTTCTTCTTCTTATAATTAATAAGCTTCTGAACCTTCCTTTCAGCAGATTGTAAAATTAACCCATTGCCCTGTCGCATTTTTTCAATAAAATTTTGAATACTAATGTTACTTGTCCTGAAATTAACTTTAAAAATATTTTTTAAAAATCCTGCCCAAAAAATTTGCATCCCTATTTAAACAAGTCCTATTAGTGCAAAAAAAAAAAAAAAATGACATCAGAATCTGATGTTAAATTCCAAAATTAATGTTAAATTCCAAAAAAGAAAACGTTCTTACAATTGTATTCACTGATTTATTTGTGAAATGGAAGTAGATTATTTGATAAATAATTGAACAAACTTACCCTCGGGTTTCCCGCGGTCCTTGAAAACTCCTTGAATTTTATTTGCTTTACTCAGGACTCTGGAAAAGTACTTGATTTTTCATTGGGTCCTTCAAAAACAAGCAAATTGACCATCCAATATTTTTTGGGACAAAAGAGAAAACCAGTTTATTTGGTTTTGCTTTGAGAATTCCACCACCAGAAAAGGAGTGTTTATATGGGAATGCTATCAATCATCAATCTTTTCTCTCTTTGTGTATTCAAAGACAGCTTAATTTGACAATAGAGTGGAAACTACCGAAGGTATTTCTCCATTGTGTGAAACAGTCCTGTAATTATCCTATTGTTTTTTTAAAGTAATTGATATATTTGAACAGATTTTTGTTTTAAATACCAATACCAATCTCTGCAATGAAATCTGTTTTCAAAATATATGCTATTTAATTTCATTGAGCCAGGGAAGTCTGTGTTCGTGTGAACACAATAACTCAAAAACTTAAGTAGTTAAATGAATAAAATTTGGTACAGAGTTTTATCATTGTAGATCCTTATCAAATTTTTTAGTTCAAAAATAAAAATGCAATTGATTAATTTGATTTAAATTTCTCATTTGCATTTTTATGTCTAAACTAGCTGATATGCCTGGCGTTGCTCGGGATAAAAATATTTTCAAGTCCAAGTACTTATAACACTTTCAATTTACTAAAAGTGTTTTTCACGGAAGCGTCTTTCGTTGATTTTCGTTAATCAACTGAACCTTTGGACCAGCAGTGAAACACCCTTCTTTTTTTTCTCTCTCTTTAGTTTGAACCACTTGGCAAGAATCTCGTAGTCCTTCGTACTCCATTTCCCCCTCCCCATCATTGCTACGGCAATAGCAGAAACTCTTTCATATCTTTTAATTCTTGCCATTATCTGGACTACAATTCTCTTATCTTTAGTGTTTTTGTCACTGACCGGAAGAAACTGCATAGTGTTCTTTCTTTTTCTCCTTAGGCCCTCTCCCTCCGGTAGGAAATGGGTTCAACAATCTTGAAGGATTTTTGACACTCATTATGATCATTAAAAATTTGTAAATTTAAATGGAACATCGCGGAAAGAGTAATTAACGTTATTGTATTGTGGTGCAAACATATTGAAAGAGGTATATGCTACGAAATAAAAGCTAAATAAAATTTCTGCCGTTCTGTTAACATTCAAAGAAAACAATATTTTTATCATTACTTTCACAATGGCAAAAATACCGGAATGAAGGATTTGATAAAATGATCAATGGTTTGAATTTAATTACAATAACAGAAAGCATTGTTATAAATTGTGTATGAAATAAATTTGAAATGTTCATTAAATTAAGAAAAAGAACATATAATATTTAATTTGAAATCATTAAAAAGATGATTTTCTGCTCTTTAAGATGGTATGTAAATAATCTACGTGCAATATATTTTTCTGAAATTATTGGCAAAAAACATAGATAAAACGCCGAAAATTGGCTTATTTTTCGTTATTTAATTAAATATCTTAGGAAATAATTTGGTTTGAAAGAGTAGAATTAATCTAAGAATGGACCCCAGAATGGCATGTGCAAATTTCATGTCAAGATTATTCACCGTTTAGGAGGAGTTTTCGTGACAGATAGACTGTTAGAACATCTTTTTCCTCCCTCCCTTTTTCCTCTTCCTACGATAGGCACCGGACTAAGTAACCTTCAAGACTTAGCACACACTCATTAGGATCAGTTAAAAATTTGCGAAAATTAAACAAAACATCGAGAGAATAATTCACTAACGTCATTGGATCACTGTGTAACCATATTAAAAGCTGTAAATGCTACGACAACAGGAAACCGGAAGTGAAAAGTCTCCTTTGTTGTTTATGGTCAAAGAAAGCAATATTTTCTTATATTAACTTTAACACTGGCAAAATCCTGCGAGTGAAACAGTAATTTGGCTTGAAATTATTTCTATAAGAATAAAAAGTATTGTTAGAAATTGCGTTAAAAATATTTTTTTATCCTTAATACCAGTCGGAGAAAACACTTCATCGCAATGGAATTATTAGCATTAAAAAGATCATTTTCTGCTCTTTAAAATGGCATAAAAATAATTGTTGTCTAATAAATATTTCAGAAGTTATTGGCAAAAAACATCTAAGCATTAAACTAAGCGGCTTAAAAACAGCTCATTTTCGTTATTTAATTAAAAATATTAAGAACTAATTAACTCTGAAAGTTGAAAATAACACCTTTGCCCTAGAAATATGCTTTAGAATGCCATGTTTAAATTTCATGTCGCTACTGTTCACCGTTTAGGAGGAGTTCTTATGACTGACAAACAAACACATGTATTTTCTGCTTTATATTATAGATATTTATAAAAATAAGCAAAATTTTCAGAAATAAAGGTAAATTAGTTCAACGTCTAACCGTTGCCTGGCAACGGAGTAGCTATAAATTTGTGTTATTTCAAAATCGTCTGCACGTAATTAAAAATTATTAAACTTTAAAAAATTAATAACAATCGAAGGAAAAATGTTACAGAAATAAAATTGGTATGATTGAAAAGGTAAAATTTTGAACTTTAAGATGGTATAAAATATTTTTTGTCGGACAATTTGCTCCGAAGTTACGGCAGAAAAACGGTTTCTGTTAATTTCTAATTAACTGACTGTTTAATTAAATTTTGGACTTAGAAAAGTTCATAAGTGTCTTCCCCTTGTCTTGAATAATAAGTGTGCAAAATTTGGTTGAAAACAGTCCATTGGTTTAGGAGATATGGAACATAACCACATACCCACAATGACTTTTATTTATATTAAGATTATATCATTTTATGGTCCTTGAATTTTTTTCTTTAATAAGAGTGGGAACTCTGACCCTTCATTTCACATTGCAAAAAAAGCTACTTTCTGGGCTTGTCTTGAAAATAAAAGGGCTACATTATCAATCGAATGCCTAATATGTGCTGCCATCGATTGAATATAAAAGAATGAATCTTTAAAAAATACTTTTTTTTGTGAAATTTATGTTGAAAAGATCATTTCTGTGAGTTTATAATGTATTTTTAAAAGTGTTTCTAAAAAGGGACTCTAGGCATTAATGGGTTTAAGCATGCAGATTCCTTTTTTTTTTTTATCAAACATTATTAGAGGAGATTTTGTTGTTACAAATTCTGGGAGAACAGTCACTTTTATTATTTCAGTACCATAAAAGATAAATGTTGGGACAACCACTTAGTTCAATTCAACTAATACTTTCTATAATACTAATTATGAGTTTGCCTGAATTACAATACTAAATTAATAGCGTTGTTGACTTCAGAATTGATTTTAAGGGGGAAAAAAAATCAAGTAAAGGTTCGAATTTATATGCTTATGGATTTTGTTTATTTATTATTTTTTTAGTTAAGTAATTGGAGAAAAGTTTGATTTAAATAAGTCATATTTTAGAAAAGTTAAAGATCTCTATCAGGATGATATGCATCTGACTATCAATAGTAATATTTTTTTATCAAAAATTTGTGCACACCTTCAACCTATATTTTATATACTGAAAATGATGAATGAGGGGGTAGAAAGAATATTATGACCTGGGTGCCACTACCTTTCACTACGCCACTGTCGCAACCACATTCCATAAAAATTTTGCTTCTTTCCATACACATACTATTTGCCTTCGATATACATTATGATATTGGTCAAGGTTAGACCTCTGTCCCTTTTTCTTGCTTTCTGCCACCTGGAAAAGTTACCATGATGGCCTTTTTAAGGCAAAATTTAAGAAATTTTTTAATCTATGAATTGCCTTTTATCAAAGCCCTCCAAAAAAAAGGGCCTTTGAAATTTTAAATTTGTCTAAACTTCATTTTTGGCTTTATTTTCATTATAGGTTTTTAGATTGACTTTAAAAATTAATATCAATATTTTAAAAAATAATATAAATTATTTTACCATAAACATTTCACATTACACTATCCATAAGGCCCACAATCATTGTCCTTAATTGCCAGAATGTCTCTAGGGCGAGTTATGTTTGGATTGTAGTTTCATAAATTAAACTACATAGAAACTTAAATAATAGCAATTTTGAAGTTAAAAAAAAAACAACTCTTACATTGAGTTTGGTATCTACCATTTTTATATTTTAGAGCATTTCTTTTTCCTTTTTTTCTACTCTCAATAATATATTATGAGCATAAAATTTATTTTTAAATGTTATAAATAAATCTCAAAATGATATGACACATAAAACATTTTTAACAAACGAGTTGAGATAGTGTACTATTTCATTTAGAACTGACAAAAACTGTTGTTCATTGAAAAGCATTTTATGGAAACTTTTAGTTTCAATTCACAGAATATTTTTTGTTTTAATTTAAGTAATAAGCTTCTTTTCCATGAAATAACTAGGGATGTAATGAATACTTGGTAAATAACCAGTATTCGTCCTGGCTGAATACTAAACAGATATCCGGTTGAATAAAATTCAGGATAATAATTTTTTAAATATGCTTTTAAATATATTTAACAAAGAATGCAGAATAACACTTCAGTGCATTTTATTATAAATTATCCTAACAGTTTCTTAATTGTAAATTTCATAGTAAGTATATAAGTGTATTTAATAATGTTACATATCATTCATTGATCATTGTAAAGCTTGGAACTATGATGAAAGAAGAAAAAGGTTTGAGCATTTTCAGTGAAAGTCTATTCCATTTGGTTTCATATATATCCAGTCCTAGCTATAAGAAATTCTTTATCAAAATGGGATTTACTTCTAATCATTTTAATTTTATGCACTGAGTATCCTTCTCTGTTTGACATTGTCAAGTTCTGCAATGATGGCTTTTTTTAATTCTGTGAAGCAAACCCAAATTAAAGAGGGTTTCTCATTCCTTGTTATTGGAATTCAGGTATTTAAAATGTTACAAAAAACACATCGTGTTAATTTTTTTTAATGAAATTATTAAAATAAGTACATTTTATTACTCTTTAATTTTTTTCATTTAAAATTTGAGAATTATTTTATTTAGATTCAAAAGGGAAATTATTTAAAGTAGATATTTGGCCTTAAATTTGGACGAATATTTGGTATTCGGCCAAATTATTATTCATAACATCCCTATTAATAAGTACTGATCAAACGAAAATTAGGTGCTTGTATCATTAATTCAAAATTTGGCCATTTTTCAGGTTATTTTGTCCATATTTTGCCTTTCTGATCCTGCAACCCTGCTTCATTGCCACATTTCTTTCTCCCTTGTTTCCAATTGAATGGTACATCTAATGAAGTATTAAGGTGCTGAAAAAGACTCATGATATGGGAGAACATCAATCTGTAGTTTCTTCTTTGGGATTCTAAGTTTGTCTACAGTATCGGTGGTTGAATACACTCAGGTATGGAAGAAAATATTTCTGAAAATAGGCTGGCTACAGCACAGATAGCACATTCAAACGAGATAATTCTGCCTGTACCAATTGGAGATTTTGATGCAGAATTAAATGAGAATCCTCAAGATTATGAAGTATCTGAAACTGCTTATAGATACACAGGTAATCCCATCAAGAATACAATGGAGAACACCCATGTATGCAATATGTGTGGTTTAGTGTTCTCCACAAAACAAAGCCTTTTAAATCATTTGGTAGTTCATTCGAATCAAGAAAATAGCGTTTGTGAAAAATCTTTGAGAACTTCCAGTGAAGGAAATAACTTAGTGCCTCATTTACATGTTCACACAAGTGAGGAATCATTTATTTGCGAAGTCTGCGGGAAATCATTCAGAAATGTAAAGTGTTTGAGATCACATTTTCGCACTCATACGAACAACAAACCTTATGTGTGTGATATCTGCAGTGAAGCATTCAAGTGGAAAGGTAATTTAACGAGTCATTTACGTATTCACACAAACGATAAACCTTATATTTGTGTAGTGTGCTGTGAAAGATTCAATCGAAGTGGTAATTTAAAATCCCATTTACTCACTCATCTTGGGAAAAAACCTTACACTTGTGAAGTCTGTGGTGCAGGATTCGTTTATGGAAGCAATTTGACCGAACATTTGCGTGTTCATACAAAAGAAAAACCTTATGTTTGTGAAATTTGCAGTAAAGCATTTGCTAGGGGAACTCATTTAAAATTACATTTACGTGTTCATACTAAAGAAAAACCTTATGTTTGTGAAGTTTGCAGTAAAGCATTCAGTGATAGAAGTTATTTAAGAAGGCATTTCCTTATTCACACAAAAGAAAAATCTTATGTTTGTGAAGTGTGCAGTAAAACATTTGCTCGAAGTGATAATTTAAAATCTCATTTACTCACTCATTCTAAATAAATGCTTTACACTTGTTATTGTCTGGGATAAAGCATTCATTAAAAGAGGTGATTTGGAAGCACATTTACTTATTCTTGCAAATGAAAGAACGTATGTTTGTAAAGTGTGCAGTAGCGCATTTACTCAAAGTAGTATTTTAACTCTTTATTTCCCAACAGTACTTAAAAGTACTATTTTAAACACGCTTACGTCTTCGTAATTTGTCCGTTTTTCCTGAGAACATTCACATGACCACGAGGAATGTAGTTCCGACAGCTAGCAGTAGATGGTAGATAGAGAAAAAAATTTTTTTTAAATTATTAATCAAATTAATTAAATTATTTTATGTAATTAAAAAAGTTTTTCATCTTTCCTGGCGTTATTCTGCATTAAAACGTATCTAACGATGCCAAAATGAAATTGAAAAGTTGTTTGTGAGTTAATTCGATAAATAAAGGGTTAAAATCTCATTTACAGACTCATGCTAAAGATAAAGCTTATGTTTTTGGAGTTCGCAATAAGGCACTCCCTGGTAAAAGCATCTTGAAATAGGTTTCATTTATTCATACAAATGAGAAACCTAATTTATGTAAAATGCGTATGAAAACCTTTAGGAAGAAATGTTTGTTACAACACCATTAACTCGCAGCATCTACCCAAAGGTGTTTCTGAAAGAGATATATACCCGTTCTTGAAGAAGAAAATCTGATAATAATGCACATGACAAAATTTGTTGAGCCCTTGAGTGAAAAGTAAGAACTTTTTTTCCATCATGTGGAAATAAAAGTCCTTCAAAACGATAATTGTATGTAGAATATTTTTTCAATACATCCAATGTCAATGATTCAATTTTTTATGGAAATACTTTTATTTATATGGTATTGGTAGTTTTTAATCATACCCGATACAGAAATGACATGAAGTACTTGGACAATTTCATAATTGGATATTTTGCGGAATACTAATTGTATGATAGCATCATCATAAGGTTCATCGGCAGAATTGGAGTACTGTCTTCGTGAGTTTGCACACAGATAGCTCTAGTTGTTTCTAATCCAAATTTAAGTGTCATGTAGTTTGCGGTTGATCATCATTCTTTTAGTGTTTACTTAACTATGGAGACTTTAGCAAGCGAAATGCTGTTTGGGGTTCCATGAATCCTTTTTCACTGTTCAAGTGAAACAGAACTTCCATGTAGAATACTAGAAGAGTGCCCTGGAAAGAAACACTATTTGCAATGAATTTGGTTTGTTTGACATGAACATCCTCACTAATATGTAACAAGAACTGATTTAATGATGACACGTTTTCATTGTAATGAAAGTCAGCCTCATTAAACATTTGTAAAATAGGTAAACTGTCTACATTTTACAATCTTATAATCAGATGTACTCTTATGCTTGGCTTTATAAATACGGAAAATGAAACATTTTGTTTGCCCAACTAATTTGTGTCCACCCTGTATTTTACTGTAGCCAGTCACTTCAAATGTTGCCATCCATTATAATCAATTCTAAATCATTTTTTTTGTCTTGATGTTGTCAGCAGACTAATAGATTAATTTAAATGGTTGATTAACTAATTTGGTTATACAATTTTGAAATGTGATTTGTCTCTGATATTAAAAAATTATATATTACTTGTATATTATTTAGCCTTCCGTTTGTTGCAATATCTAATAGATATGCATGCAATTCTGCATCTATTTTGCTGTGTTTTTGCTATGTCTATCCCTTTCTTTTTTTTTTTACAGAATACTCATTTGTATTTTTATTTGGAATAATTATTATAGTTATACAGACACTTGCTTTACTTAAACTTTGAATTCGAAGAGTACTGCAGTCGTAGTCTTTTTCATGTAATTTTTCTTTTAAATCTCTATGTATTTAAAGCTCTGAGGTGTTGTATTTAATTTTAAAAATATTTATATTTAGAATTACTTTATTTATTTATATTATCTTTGCATTTTGAAGCAAAAAGGCTTTTTTGGGGACAGACCTCGTAATTTTGATATGTGGCCAGACGACGGGAACGCCCACCTTGAATTGACATCCCCTTCTCCGAACTTCCGCACAGCACGAGTTACGGGACATTTCATCCCAATGGATTCAAAGTGCAACTACCCGTCTACACGGACAATCTATGGTGGGATTGCAGACCTGCCAACTCTCCTGCTTTTGGAGGGAGTCTCCAGCTTTTTAGCAATTTCTCCCGCCTCCCAATTCTCATCCTCCGGCTTTTTAGTATTTTTGTGAAACTGGAACAAATAAATAGTAATTAAAAAAAGGCAGTAAAAGAAGAGGCAAAAGAAAAATCCTGCGCTGGAGCATCCAAATTCTTCTCAAAATTCGAATGCGTGACGTCATTCCACTACGGATTCTTCGTCAGCTCTTTCCTGCGGCATCCTTTCCAGGCTGATGACTATTGCCAGGGGTTTTTGGTGCATGTGCTGCTCTGACTGTTCAACGCGCTAGGCAGGAAGCAGGGAGAATTTGTTTTTCTCTTCTGCCGATCTTGTTATGTCATGTTAGGATTATCGACAAAATATTTTTTAAATTTTTTTGTGTGTGCGTTTCTTTTTCTATCAGTACAGATCTGATGTCATCAAAGAATCGAAAAAGTATTGCCAGACTGTATTTACCAATGCCTATTCCGAGGAATATTCATTTATTAATGCTTCAAAGAAATATAAATCATACTCATTTTGTACCATTTGCACGTGTGAATTTTCAATTGCTTCTGGAGGCAAGTATGACATTTGTAAGCATATCCACGGCAAAAACATTAGGATAATGCTCATATATTAAGCACGAATACAAAAATGGATTTTGTGAATAAACAAAATGCTCATGGTGTCATTCATGCAGAATCATTATTTACCGTACTTATTGTGAAGCACAACCTTCCAATTGCATGTGCTGATCACAGCGGACCGTTGTTCTGGAAAATATTTCAGGACAGCGGGACCGCAAAAAAGTATCACTGTGCATGTACAAAAACTTCAGCAATCATTGCAAAAATGGGAAAAACTGAGAAAAAATGCTATTATTTCTACATTAAAGAATGTGCCATTTTCCATTGCTACTGATGGTAGTAATAAAGGTGATTTTAAATTATTATTGTGGTGGTGACATTCCACAATGAAAATACTCAAAAAATTGAATCAAGTTTGTTGTCAGCTTCTGCATTAGAAGGTGACAGCACAGGAGTACAAAATTAATTGCCAATCTGATATTAAATGAAAATTTTAAACCATCTGTGCACACGTTGGCTTTCTTTACGTCGTTGTTTAGCAAGATTAGTTGAGTAATGGAATCCATTGACATCTTTTTTAAAAGCGGAAATTTACAATAATGGCAGTAGCAGCTAGTTCTGAAGTTGGGGAAGGAAAAAAAGTTCGTGCCTAAGGCGAAAACATTTTCAGACGAAAGGAGTTCAAATACAATTGCATCATCTGCATCTGAAGTTCAGAAGAAAAAATATATAGTGTCCAAAGAGAAAACCTGCTATTCAAATAAAAGGAATACAGATTCATTTGCTTCATCTGAATCAAAGGTATCAAAACTTTAAAAAATAAAATTATCACAAGAAGTAAAGAATTCAAAGTCAGAAACTCGCAGGATTATTTCATTTGAAGAAAGATTGTTTTTATTTATTTCATCATATTTTAATAAAGCAGTGTGTTGTTTGTAATCACTGCCTTTGTTTGAAATTCCAAAGACCAAACTGTAGTAAACTACACTCCATATTTATATCTTGTGTAAATTGTTACTGGATATGCTGAAAACATTTTTTTCTAAGTCCCTTTTGCCATCCGTTGTTAAAACAGCTAAGAAGTTATTTGACATCAATTATAAAGAAAAAGCTAATCAAAAGAGTGATTCTGATTTAGTGATTGGTTATTCTGCGTCTAAACTTGTTGAAACTTTGAAGCCTGTTGAAAAAGAGGTCTGTTTCTCCACAATTAGACTCTATTTCACAACTGTATGTAATTATATGAAATATAAATTTGTTTTTGGATGCTGAAGTTGGCGATATTAATTCAATTGTGGATGCTTCATTTGCCAGCTTAAAACTTTTTGTTGACAAGTTTCTTTGTCTTTTAACCTTATAACATACGAACTTTGACACAGCTATTGATTCCTTACAGAATGAATTTTGTGCATTTCAAATGGATGATTTACCAGATGAAATAAAAGAAGAAAAAAAAAATATATAGATATACAATGGTCAAAAGTTGGAAAATTAATGGGTTATGATAGAAAAATTAAAGATGAAATTTTATCAAAAGTTATGATTGGAATTTTGACCATCCCACACAGCAGTGCAGAGTGTGAGCGGAATTTTAGCTTACAAGGAGAGGGTATAACTTGGGAAATTCAGTTCAGGATGAAACTTTGCATATTAGTAGCCTACCTTTAGGGTGTTCACCCTTTAATCTAATAAAGTGCATTGGACAGCCAATTCGGAGATAATGTCCCTTAAACTTTGAGCACAGTTTAGATACCAGTAAGTGATCAAAAGCAATAAGTGGCCAGATAGCTTAGGTGGTAGAGTGCTTGCCCTCTGTGCTCTTGGTCTGTGTTTCGGTCCGTGATGTGCTTTTTAAATTTTTTGGAATTATCTCGAATTAAATAAAAAAAATTAAAAATATTTTTAATTAAAATATAAATTATTTTTCTACATAAAATAACTGTTCATTCATATACTTGAATTATAGTTAAAATTTAATTTATAAACAGTAAAATAGTTATAAATACATCTTTAAATGGTGATAAATAATGACTGGCATCATGAAACATGTTTGTTTAGGCTTTATCATTCATAAATTTTAGAAATTCATCCTACATCTATTAATTAATTTTAAATTTATCTTAGCATTCACTACTAGTAATTACCTATAAGAACCAGAATGGTAATTATCATAAAAATATTGGAAACAAAGATTATTTTGACATCTTGCACAATTAATAAATGACGATTGTTTACAGGAACAATGGTTCTTAAGTTATTCTTGTGTGATTCCTTCTTCAACCTCCAATTCCCTAGCAATATCTTTATTCATAGAATATTTTAACTATCTGTATTACGCTAATTAAATCAAAAACGTTACGAAACACTTCAAAATCCAAGATGAATAACCACATTTGTTCAGAGTTTCTAAAGGAATAAGAGGAGTAGCACTGGAGAAGAATTTCATGCGATAATGAGTAAAAGCATTTACCCATTGGTCCCTTTTCAATCATTGAATATTTTCGACCATCTGCCTACACATTTATTAGATTAACAGCTGCTCTCTGCTATTTACATTCAATTATTAAAATATGGGACCATCTGCATACGTAGTCAATACATTAACATCTGCTCTCTACTGTGTCCAAGATAATGTAAAACTAAGTATTTGTAATTATAAAAACCCAATAGCGACTTTACCCTTTTAATGATTTTAAAATGACAATTTTAATTGTGGTTATTATTTATCACCATTAAAGATGTATTTATAATTGTTTTACTGCTTATAAATGAAATTTTTACTATAATTCAAGTATCTTATCAATGAAGAACTATTTTATACAGAAAAATAATTAATATTTTTTAAATTTTCGATGCAATTTGAGATAATTTTGAAAAATAAAAAAATTCATTGCGGAGCAAGCGGACAGAAGGCAAGCACTCTGTCACCTAAGCTATCTGGCCACTAATCACTCATGACCACTCACTGGTATATAAGCTGTATCCTAAGTTTGAGGACCATTTTCTCCAAATTGGCTGGCCATTGCACTGTATTAGATAAATGGGTGAAAACCTTAAAGGTAGGCTACTAATATGCAAAGTTTCATATCAAACTGAACTTCCCAAGTCACGCCCTCCCCTTGTTAGTTACTAAGACACACACAAATTTAGATCCTCAATTTCAAATCAGATTTTGGGAAATTTGTTAACCGTGAAGTCAAGAATGCAAGAGCCTTGTTTTAAAAGAGAATTTGATGTTCAATTTTTAAAGAGGGCAAAATCGGCAACAACTTCTTTAAAGGAGTAAAAGTGCATTATCGTGTAATTTGTAAATAGGGCTTATTTATAAATAGAACTTGACTGTAAATATGAAAAAAACTATAATCAAGAATTATATATATGAAGTTTTGTAAATCCATAAATTAAAGCTCTGAAGTACAAAATATATATATGTATAAAATGATTTCGTTGTAGTCGTTAAATAAGGAACAGGCCAAGTTATTAACTAATTTTTATTTATTATGGGAGAGTGGCGGAATATACGTACATCTCGTATGAAAGTTCCAAGCCAAAAGAGAACGGAAAATCCTTGCATTCTCTCAGATAGGGGATTATCATTAGGCAACATGATCAAAGTGAAGTGAATATTAGCTATTTTTAGTAAATTATGTAAGTGTTTTAGGGAAAAGTATGGCACCAACAAGTTGCTGATTTCGCGATTTATGTGGAAGTGATTAAAATATTCTTTTAGTAATAAATATGCCAAAACGTCAGAGTTAATATACCTCCAGCGTGGAAAATAAAACGAAACTGGAGTTTAAGAAAAGGGATTTTGGAATACTTTAATATTGCACTAATATTTTAAAATATATAATATTAGAATTTAAAGTATAATTAAGTGAGATCATTACATGTATTGTAGGTAAGTCAATTTATATTGGTAATACTGTCTAGATTTAAAATATGTATGGAAGAGTGCGGACTTAAAAATAGTGTCTTAAAAAAATAATCAGGTTATTTTTAAAACCCAGCTAATCAATTTTTAAAAAATAATACATTTTCATTTATTTTGTAAAACAATAAAATTTTGAGAAAAATATAGCCAAAAAAAATTGCCGTTATTTACCGTTAGGACATTCTCAGAGTAATGACGGGTGGTCACATTGCACATTTACGAAAAAGGTAACCTCACTATCTTATAACCATTTGTTTCCTCATGTTTGGCTGCGAATAATGAACCATTCTTTTTGCCCATCTTATTTGTGCCCATCCTGTATTTCTTCGTACTTGTGACATGATGTTAGTGACAGTCTGATCATAATTCATATTTTAGTGTAGATATTTTCCCAATTCAAGTGTTGTCATCCATTATAATCAATTTAGACTCGTGTTTTATCTTCCAAGACATTTTCAGCAGACTTTCTCACAAACCCTTTGTGAATACACTTCTTTGTTCTAAATCCTTACAGTGTGAATGAGATTTGATATTAAGAAGATATTTATACTTGTGTATGGTTTAAATTATTGCATTTTATTTTAAATAAAAATTTTGTGCTTTTAACTCAATTTTCGTAGTGTTTTTATTCGTTGAGCTGAAAATTGTAAGAAATAGACACACTGAATGTTATTTATTTAACAAAGAGAAACCAGTCTTTTGTTAATTAAATCTTTCTATCTACCTTCACTATTAAAAATAAAGAAAAAATTTTCATGCTAAAGGAGGTTAATGATTTCTGTTCCTCCAATGAAAAAGAAAATGAACATCAAGGTTGGAGGATTTAGACTTTGTTGAGTCTGAAGAAGGTGATCATAGAGTTATATCCTTATGTCGGTGGTTCTGTCAGGTTGGGAGTACTCAGAATTGTACAGAGCTTGGTATACAGTGTTCACACCAAAATTCTAGGTTTCTATCAATTTTTGAATGAAATCCATCCAAACGAAATCTATTTATCTCTTCATCCGTGTGTATTCACAAGCACACAGTAACTCACAAACACACAAAAAAAATACCTAATTGATGTTGGATATGTATTGTTAGTAACAAACTTACAGATACAGTAGACTCCACTTAATGTGATCACTTCGGGACTTAAGAATTTTTATAACATTAACCGAATTAGGTAAAAGAAACTATATTTTCATCACATTCAGGGAAAAGAAACAAACAGGGAAAAAACACCTCAGGGCTATCTATAATTTATTTCAAAAATAATAATTGAAAAATTCATTAAGTGTTGCCTGACGACAATTGGCCCTTATATATTGTTTGTACTCATATTTTTAAAAAAAATTGTTGAACAATGTTGCATGCCGCATTTCGGTGTTCGTTGGAGGGTTTTCTTCAACACATTCGTCCCCGTCGGAATCATCAACTTAAAATTGCTTGGTTTTGCTCACAAACAGCTTGGCCAATTTTCAAGTCTGGAATGTCCTCGTCAATGGACATCCACTCTTCATATTCCTATTCTTCTTCCTTTTGCATACCTTCAGGAGGTTCAATGAAAATTACTGACGGTCATGTCCCTGCCTGCTAAATGGACAACCTTCAAAGAGAGGTCATGAAAAATAAACCCTGAAATTCTTAGAATGTGTGGGGGAAAGTGGCCCCCAGATGTTTCCTTACAAGTGGAGCGAGAAATTCTACGAACGTCAATTGTTAATGCTGGTTGAAAATGAGGGATCGATCAATTCTCTACTTCAAAACTGATAACATTAAACGATGTAGTGATCACACTAAACGAATAACTTCGTGTACATTGAATATGTTAGTTCGGGACCAGAGGTTTTTGATAATATAAAGCGAATAATAACATTAACTGCGATCAAACATTAAGCAGAGTCTACTGTATGTAAACAAAATTTGAGGTAATGGATTAAAAGAAAGATTTAAATTACATACTCGATTTTCTTCACAACACTACGAAGCTGAATACAAAATGCGCTGTATTTTTAAATATATGAAGAATTGGAAGGGAGAACATTTCTACCCATTTCTTTCTTGCATACAAAGAAAAAGTATTGTAGTCGTTCAAAACATTCAAGGTGGAGACTTTGAAAGTCATGAACCCGAGAGATTCTATTACCAGGTAAAAGCAGTCTCTACTTGAAGAAACGAATTAGTATAATCGAATGATCATTGCATTCTGTATCACAGCATTGCAAAAATTTATAGTTTATATAAAAGAACCCCATCAAAAATGTGTTCAAAATTTACTAGATTTTTTTATTGTTCCTGATTATTTGATTACTAATTTCTTTTTTAAAACGAAGGGAGTGTTCTCGTATATTTATTTACACATATGGCCTGTTTGGGTGAAAGAAGAGTATATATTTTTTTCACCTCTTCCCTTTGACCGGCTGGATCGAAAAGTTGATATACATCTGCAGTTTTGTTATTCGGATCAGACAGTTATATTCACTCACTAGCTTGCAGCTTAGTTTCGTTATATTTACGTCACAATTTGAAGTAACTTGAAGGCTCTTTTGGGATGGATCTTATAATCATGAACCGCTGTCAGATCACAATGCCTGATCTGACACCCCTGTCTTCAAGCTCTTACACCGCACCAGCTAGAGGACATTAGAACCACCACGTCAGATTTAACGTGCAACAGACCCACATACACAGTGGAAACCTTTGTGGATTCGAATTTCGAGACTGGAACCCTTCGACCCCAAATCCGAGACCTTGCCACTGAGGCTATTTAGCCATTTGTGTTTTTGAGTTCTCGTGTTCACATACCCACAAATAGATAGGTCAACAGACAAATAGTTGGTTGATGGATTTTGTCTGAACTTTGATGCAGATATACATGTCTAGTAACAAAACCATGTGGCCAAATATAATTTGTCTAATACTAAAAGCAATGGACACATTCAAGATATGGAAATTTTGTTAATTAATAGGACAATTTTTTTTCATTCAGAAGTTAAGTAGTTATTTCAATTATGGTGCAAAATAAATGAGTAGAATAAAACTACAACCACAGACATAATCTTAATAATGAATTTCTTTCTTGGAAAATAATTTTTAGCTCTTCACCATATATTCTGATAATTCAAAAAAGAAATCTTTTTAATATATTTAATTGCTTTTAAGTTTTAACGAAATAATATACCTCATAAATTTATTTTCCCACTATTAATAAAAAATAAAATAATCAAAATCTGTTATGGGGAAACAGAAAATAACAATGAAAAAAATTAAAAATTCAGCGATTCATTAATCATCTAAAAAATCTGAAATTAAAGGGAAAGCATTTAAAGATGATATATTTTTAAAAAATTCTCAAAGGAGTGAAGACGGATATAGAGTGAATATTAGATAGAGTGAGATAGAAATTAATATGTAAATTTATTTCTCCTCATAACTTCTACAATAAAATAATATGATGTGAAAAAATATTGACTTTTATTTTTATTGCTCAGAAAACTTTTGGACTATTTTGATGAATTTATTTTATTAAGAGTTGTAGTCGAAGACGATTTTTTACAGGTTTTCATTTTTTACAGAAACAGTGTTAAAGAATGAATGATCCCTCTAAATATGGTCTGGCACCTCAAAATAACTCGAGGATTCCCTATCATGGGAGTAGGGAAAACCACAATGACCGTTCTTTCTTACATTACAAAAGAGGTCTCCCCTTTGTCTTTGTCTGAAGATTCTTCCTTTGGCTGGTTTTTCAGTTCATCTTTAGTGGGGGAGAGGGAGCCGAGTATCCCTTGTTGATTGCCTTGGTGTTTTTTTTTTTTCTTTTTTTCTTCCAGATTTGAAATTCTTGAATAAATGAGGCTTCTGTCGAGGATCGATTGTCTTATCCATAAATAAGTGTATTAATAAGAATCCATCAGAAGGTTTTAGAAGGATCACTCGATTAAATTATATCAAAAATATATCTTTTATTCTTCAACGATCAACATCGCGCCTTGTCGCTGGGTGGGATTCTCGTTAGTTTCTACCGTGCTCTCCGAGACAGGAAATACGTCGGCGAGTTCGCCTTACGCGGTTGGTTGAATGGCGGAGTGATAAGATACGTCACTCGCTTGCGCCTCTCTGTGAGTGAACAGGAGCGGAGTGCTACACTTCCATAACAGTATTTTATGCAATGACAGCAAATTGAATTAAAATTTAAATGAATAATATTAGTTAGCCTTCCTTGTTTAGAATGTAGCATTATGTGAAATAGCCTAATTAAACGGAATCGCAAGCAATCTATATCAAATATAGATTATGTTGATTAATATACTATATTTTATGTATGTAGTTCCAGCAAATGAACGGCTTTTGGTGAAAAATATGTTAAAGTGCTGTTTTTTATAAAAAAAAGTCTGTTAATTCATCCTGCGATAAAGTACAGACTTTTAATTGGAGGTCCCACCGAGATTTGAACTCGGATCGCTGAATTCAGAGTCCAGAGTGCTAACCAATATCAGGATGTAGCAATGAAATAAGTTGAGCCACTTGATTTTCAGCAGGTATATTCATAATTTTAGCTTGACACTCAAATAACACCAGAAATAAACTTATGTCATCTTCTTTAGGATTAAAACGTGACATTACATCGTGCATTCTGATTTTCGCAGGTTGATCAGGTGTCTGCATAGATTCAAAGGGGTGTGCCCTTGTAGTTCTGGCTTCTAATTCAAGTTTTTGTAATTCAAAAGATCTGTCGCGCACAAACCATCGCAGAATTCAATTATCCAGATCGAACTTTATGTTTCGATCTGGATAATTGATTTTGAAAGAAAATTATAAGTGACTTAAATTATGCAGCAATTGAATTAAAATTTAAATAAATAATATTAGTTATCCTTCCTTGTTTAGAATGTAGCATTATGTGAAATAGCCTAATTAAAAGGAATCGCAAGCAATCTATATCAAAAAATATCAAATTCACTTTTCTGCAATGAAAGCCCTTAAACACTTAATAATTAGCTACAAACTAAAATAACTTGGATTACTAGATTAACATTGAATGTTTTTGGAGGAGCAGGGGGGGGGGGGGGGTATAAAACAAAATTAATTGTTTTCTGCACATGTCTTAACGTGAGGGGAAAAGATTTATAGACATCTAAAAGACCCTGGAGTATAAGGGGTAGACAGCAAAATTTAAAAAATTAGCTGGTTTTTCCGAACACTATTGTTTTTTTGTAATTCCTAGTTTTAGGCAGCAAAAATGAACTAATTTTTTTTCCCTTAAAAAGTAGGGGTGTGATTGTCTGCCCTCCTTCGCCGCCACTGGAAATTGATGAAGACGAAAAAATCTTTGTTCACCCTGCTCCACAAAAAGCTGATAATGGTTTACAAATTTCATCAATGGTTTTATTTGCTACTAGCAGTACGCGCATGGCTTTGCCCGTGGAATCAGGACTTCAACAAAATGAGAGAAAAAATGCCCACATTGACACGAAAAAGTTTTGAAAACAAAATCAAAACAAAAGATATACATTATTGATTGTCCTGCTTATTTTTTTCTCGACAATGACTCAAAATTGTACAAAGCCTGATACAGGTGTGTAGTGGAGTCGGAAAGACAAGAATTGCAGAAACCTCCTTAAAACAGCGCGATTTTTGTCACTCAGGTTAGAGTGTTTCAGAATTGTTTATTTCGAGATTACACCACTGGTTTGATCGATCAAATTTGGTATGCTGCACTTACACCAAAATTGTAGAGTTTTATCAAATTTTGAACGAATCTGTCAAAAGGAAATATATCTGTTCGTCCGTGTGTAAGGGGAAACGATACCTCACAAATATAACAAGCTAGCTAAATGAAATTTATTGACAACCTGGGTGGGCATATAAAAAAAAAAACCCTCCTAAAACAAAACGAAACGAAAATTTTTTCGAAAAAAAATAGCCCATTTAGACTTTTTTCAAAAAAGTTTCTTCTTATAATAAACTGAATATAATCTTAGCCGGGTGTTTTATTATTAAATCTGTCTATTACCACACCTTTCTTAGTAAGTTAAGGATAAAACACGAATGGTAAGAAATACACTTCTTTCATCAGCGATGAAAACTTATTGAAAGTTTGAATGATGATATTAAAAAGAGCATCGTATTTCATGCGTATTAAAATCTTCAGAATTTAAGGCACCTAGCTTGAAAAGGGTTTGAAAGAGTAAGAGAATTTAATTAAAAAAGGGAAACCAGACAGTTTAGGAGAAAAATCTGAAAGGTAAACAAAAAAAAATTCATGGCCTTTTACTTTAAAGAAAGCTAATTTCTGCCATAATAAGTCTACTGTCCCCAACCCTCGATATAAAGGTCATTCACTTTTTTAAAAATCTTGTTATCGACAAATTTGTCCGCTTGATAATTTTTCCCCGATTTCTATGCTGAAGAGTATTAAGGATATACGCTGAAAATACAAATGATGATCAAAGACTATCAAATTTATTAATAATGTCAATTGCGTCTCATCTTTGCAAAGCAGTGAAAATGCGCTTTTTGGCAGAGTTATTTCAGTGTTTGCAGACCAAAGAGGACGCATGGAGTTCCTGTTTCGCTAGTAGTATTTTGCGATTTCACCATTATAATTTAATAATTCATAAAATTAATATAGAATCAGGGCCGTACCGAGGAAGTTGCGAGATTGGTCCCCGCTCAGTGCGCAGGCAGAGCGGGAGCGCAGAAATGACCATTAAAAAACAATGTAAAAGTTAGTTTGGTACGATCTTCTGTGTAAATGAAAAAAGAATTCAAGAATAAACCTTTTTGTGGCTGATTAGAAATTACGGTAGTTCTTATTGCGTGGGCTTATAGATAGCTGGCAATTGTACTGCGCCTTGCTGGCAGGTGATAGGCCGGACCAGGGAGGGTCCACAAACGCGATGCGCAGAAGGTCTTTCATCGCATTACGTCATATTGGGACAGATTCCGAAACTTTCCGCTTTTCCACCCAGTTTCGAATTAAAGAAATAAAATTATTCCATCTGTAAAGAAACGGTGAAAATACCTGATTAATGGTTCGTTATTGTATCTTCATCATTTTACATCACAAGTCTGCTTTTTATTGCTTGTAATTTACACGTCAGGAATTCTTATTTTTAATGAAAATGATTCCTGGTTCTTTCTCTTTTCGTTTACTTTACAGCAATTACAAATGATCGATTCGCTTTTTGGGGACATTATTTGCTTTTTTTTCCCCGTCTGATAGGAGTTTTCGATGAAAGAAAATAAATATGATCTTTTGGGCTTATTTATGTCTAGAGCCGAGGGTTTTTTTTGTAAGTGTCTTTTTTCTCCTCACATTCCAAATTAAAAGGTGGGAAATATAGTTTTATTATGAATATTTCTCGTTTGATTCAATGTAGAGGAGGTAGTTCGATTGCTAAAGAGTTTTTGAGTTTTTCTCTGGTTCGTAAACTAAAGATTGAAAAACGAGTCTTTTTAGAGCCAAATGTTATAGTTATACGGAAAGATTTGAAAGCTAATGCAATGCCTGGTTGTGCTGTTGATGCGTTCGAGAAATTCGAAAGGAAGAAACATTTCTTTCCGCTCAGTTCCGAAAGATCGTGATGTTCGGAAAATTTGGATTTGTAGAGGCAAAAGAAAAGATATCCTTAATGATGAAAATACTTGAATTTTCTCTCAGCAATTCAGCGAGACCGATTATCATCAAGATTTAAAATTTAAATGCTTAGTTTTCCTGCAAATATAATAATAATAGCTCTGAAACCAAAAGCTATTACTGCATTATTTTTGCCATCAAATGAAATGATTAATTAAAAAGTTAGAGGGACACTATAAACTAGAGTGGAGCATAATGTTTTAAAAAATACTTTGGACTGATTTCCCGTATTGTACGAAAATGAGCTTTGGGAACTACTTTAGTGAAATATTCTACTCAAAGGTATTTAATATAAGTTTTGTTATGTATTCTGTTTAAAACATATAATTAGCAATTAGGCAATCGTTTATCATTAATATAGCAAATATTGAATATTATGCTGTTCAAGAGATTTTATATTATATTTATTATTCTGTGTGATATATATATTTATATATTAAGGATGCAATATATATATATATATATATATATAATTCAATTAAAATTTATGCGATGAAGGCAATTATGCAAAAGAAGTCATTTTTATTATTGTTTATTCAAAATTATAATTCATTTTTTAAAAATTTCTGGAAGATATTTTATTTTGTTTTTAGTTAGATGAAGTAAGTGAAAAACCAATATTGAAACGATTGCGTATTTCATAATTACAAATAGAATTATTCTCAAGTGTTCGGTTTCTTAAACATTTTCCACAGACTAAACTAGAGTTGTTTTTATTATATAAAAGTTTAATAGCTATAGACTTTCTTACATAGAGACCGTATGAGAAACATCAATGCATTTTATAAAAAAATTTGATTAAACTCTCTAAATTTTGATTCTTTCGTAATGTGTGACTCTTTAACATCGTTTATTAAAAAAAAGCAAGTTTAGAAAAAGTTTTTTTGTAGCTAAAAGAGCTCCCAAACAATTTATTTATTCCTTTGCGTTAACATTGGGAGGAAGAAGAGTGTTCCCAATGCGACGTCATCAATTCATCCTCTCTCTGTGAGCCTAACCTTACTATTTTCAAGTAACCTTGGGCCGGACGGGGTTATTTTTTATATACGAGGATATAAAATTTGTTAAATCTGTGCAAGAAAAAAAGGGTGGTATATTTTTAGGGAGGCATCATAGAGAGAATGAAAAATTAACACAAATGTAACACGTTCTAGGAGGAGGGCGTAGCTTTGGTATTTATTCCGGGCACGCAGGATTGTCTCTGTACCGTCCTTCATAGAATTATGCAATTTACAAATCCAAACATTTGATAGCATTATACATCTTATTGATAATATTATACTTATTATGTGTACAAAAAAATCGACTACTTCAGTAGGTTTTAGAATCACATCATGCCTCTGGTTATGGCTGAGTTATTGAAACTTTCGTAAGTAAAGAATAATTAGTGTCAGGCATCTATGTAGGGATGCATAATCCACGATATTTTTGATAACAAATATTTTTGCTATTGTTATTTTTAAATATATGTTCTAAATAAGTGTGATTTCAATCACACCTTCAATTTTCAGTCTTATTAAATGTATGTAATATGGTTTGAAAAAAAAATTAAATAAAAAATTATCATTTGTTTTTGTTATACTTTCTGCAAAAGTTTGTGTTTTTAGTTTTATATACTGTCCATGGATGGCGCCTGCAGCGAAAATTACTTTAAAAAAAATTCTCCTATAGAATATTCCTATCGAGCACGGAGTCTAACATCAGCACAGTTCACTGTATGAAATTCCTTTTCCAGTGAATCACAAATCCGATCCATGCGTTCCAATCGCAGTTAACTAAGTTTCCCTGTGAATATTTTTTTCGAACGATTATGGCGATGCGAACGATTATAGCGACTTTCTATCTTTATACAAGAGCTATAACCGAAAAGTGTTGTAATTATTTGAATTCGCATCTCACAACAAGGATTGTGACTCACAGGAAGCGTGACCGCAAAGATGGAGATAGGAAATATTTGTGGTTTAACGATCTTCTTTCTAAGCACCGAAAATAGCTTCCATGGCGCCATCTGTTGACATAAGATGGAAGTACAAACTAAAACTTTGGAAAAGTATATTAAAAAGAAATGTTTTTTTTTAAATTTGAAACACTTAACGTACATTTAATTACCAACGATTGTATCACTTCTCTTTGAAAGTAATATTCATCACTGCTAATTGTGATTTTTTTATGTTGTGTAGAAAATAATAGTTGATCAAATATTCGTCATCCCTACATCTAGGTATGTTTTTTTTGCCTACTATTTGATTTCCAAACCCATCTGAAATTAAAATTCTACCTTCAGGTATCGACGCTGATACCAGTTCCTTTTAATAAACGTATTTGATTTGTTATACTAATGCCCCGGATCGGAAATACATTTTGGCTATATCTGACGGTTTTCCTTATTATTTTTGTTCCGACAAAGGGAACGGCATCTAGACGAACATCAAATATCATCTATGCACAGTGCACAGCGGATATTTCATAAAGTTGGGTATCGAACCGAAGAACCCATTGATCATGAAATCAGACTTTGGCCCTTTCAATAAAATTAAAAAGGATATGAACGAGTTTTCTGTATTCTTTATTTCGGGTAATGTAGAACTCCCTACGGATGAGAATATTTGATTAACTGTTATTTACTACGCAATATAAAAAAATCACAAATATCAGTGATGAATACTACTGTAAAAAGGGTGTGATTTAACCATTGGTAATTAAAATGTGCGTAAAGTGTTTCAAATTTTTAAAAAAAAAAATCATGTCGTTTTTTAATGCAAAGTTTCAGTTTTTAGTTCTATCTTCTGTCAACAGATGGCGCCATGGCTCTTATTTTCGGTGCTTAGAGAGAAGACTGTTCTTTGCGGTCACGCTTTTCTCCCTATCGCAGTTTCATTGGTATTTCCTATGAGGCACCATTCTTGTGATATGCGTTTTCGAATGATAACAGCTATTTTCGATTACAGCTTAGGGATGACGAATATTTGATGAACTGTTATTCACCACGCAATATCAAAAAATCACAAATACTAGTGATGAATACTACTGTCAAAAAGGCGTGATTCAATCATTGTTCATTAAATCTGTGTAAATTGTTGCAATTTTTTTTAAAAAATTCAATTCTTTGTAATATACTTTTGCAAAGTTTTATTTTTTAGTTCTATCTTCTGTCAGCAGATGGCGCCATGGAAGCTCATTTTCGGTGCTTAGAAAGAAGGTCATTATTTGCGGTCACGCTTTCCCACTATCGCAGTTGCATTGGTATTTCCTATGAGTCACCATTCTTGTTGTGATATGCGTTTTCGAAAGATTACAGCTTTTGTATAACGATAGAATGTCGCAATATTCGTTGGCAACTGCGATCGCACTGTTAAAAGACCGCGAACTGTGACGACAGAGGATGATTTCCGTGATTGATTACTATTGATTGTGACCCATGAACTCATATTCAACTCCCCTTCTACAAACATCCAAAAGAAGTTTTGCTGGCGCCATCTGTTGACAGTATAAAGAACTAAACATTAAAACTTATTGGGGCAATTCACGGACACGTGACAATGTCATCTAAGCGCTAATCCGCACCACTTATGCCGATGGGTCTGCCGTTAACATCTTCCGCCATGGTACGACGCTGATCTGTTTAATGTTTGTTTACTTTTTGAGTTTAACTTTTCATTCCTAATTAAAATTTTTATTAAGGATTTTTTCTTCTAAAACATTTCATTTTTACTTACTTTACTTTTTTTGCTGGATTATTTCTATTAACTTATTGTTGTTGCTATTTGATTGTTAGTAACAGCGGCGGCGCCAGAGGGGGCATGGGGGCAATTACGCCCCCCCCGGTCGGCGAGAAATGAAGACTTTCGTCGGCAAAAATCTTTACCGTTTCGGGAGAAGTGGAGAGCTGAGTATCAAGGAATGTAATAATATAATTCCCATCTTAAACTTATTATGTAGTAAACGGTCGAGATAAGCTGTTTGTGTCCGAATTTGACTTCTTATTAACGTTTAAGTTAACAGAATGACCGACGTCAGTTTCACTTGCCGTTCATTTGGCCTGTAGTTCGCACCACATTTGACAGAATAACCGACAAGGCGACAAGTGAATCGGATGTCGCCCTTTGTCGTCTGTTTTCTGTCGGCCGGCTAAGAGATCAACAAGACGGATGAAAGTTTGTATATTTTGTTACTTCCATTGACTGATTCGATCACTTCTCGGTGTAATTATTAGGGAAAACTAGAGTATCTGTATTATCCAAAAATGTGGCGCGGTCACTCCTCTCAATAGCCAGTTTTGTTTGGCACGGAATTTTTCGGCTCATAGACATAATGTTAAAATAAACTCTATTAAGGGCCACTCAAACCCCTCTGAGCTGTCGTGTTGATCGCTTTTTTAGCTTCAATAAAATGTATTCCTTACGTCTCTCCAACCGTGTGCCTTTAATTAAGAGAAAATGCAGGAAAGAAAAAAAATTCATACACTCAAAAACAACACCGGAAATCAGATCGAAATTAATTATCTCTTTTCCAATGTGAAGAGAAAACTGAATTTCGGCTTCTATAAGGTTGGCACTCGAGAGTTCATTTTTGTCTTTCTAGCGCTGATTCGAACTCTTGACAAAAAATTTTGCTACTATGGATAGCGACCATCAGCGAATGAAACTTTCAGATCAACGACTTTAGAAACTCGAAGAAATAGATAGCCTTTCCTCAACAACTACCGGTGAAACATTTAGGGATATATTTTTCCAGTTAGAAAAAATTTTAAAAAGTAACCTTCGAAAGAGTTTAAAGATCCAAACAGACACAAATTTTATCTTTTTTCAAAAGAATCTCTCTCTCTCTATATATATATATATAGAGAGAGAAATTTTCGAATAAGATACTTTTTTCTTTGAATAATTCTTAAAATTCGCTTTATCAAAACTGACAAATTAGGTCTTGTTTAAATACGCATTTTGTACTCCGACTTCCAAACGTGATACCCCTTTAGTTTCAATTTTCTTTGGAACGGTGGTTGACCGCTGTAGAAGGATTTTGTTATCTTATATACTAGACGCCTTCGGCGACCAACTTGTCCGCAAGGAATATAAATCTCTTATGGATAATTTAATATCCATAGTTCCCTGAACAAAGTAATTTTAAATTTCAAACTCTGATAGATACTTAAGCCGTGTTCATTTAGTAGCTTTGCATTTGTTCCGTTCATTGTCTACGTAAACGTCCCTAACAGAGTCGAGCAACTGCGCGTATCTTTTAGCATCTAATTGCTGGTTGTCAGCCCCAACTTCACTTTCTTATTCCCTATACAAAATACGCATTTCCATATGAAAATGGCGCGGCACACTTTACGTCTTTCAGCATTGGCTGGATTAAACCACGTTGATTAAAATAATTAAAATATAGAAACCATAATCATTCAGCTTATTGGATATATTTCCAAATATAATTACTACCTTAGAGGACTTCGTTTACAGATTTCTCAGAAAAAAATTGATGAAACCAAAAAGCAAAGCAAAATCCGTTAGGACCTTAGCTTTCAAGAATGGAAGCGAAACAAGCAGATATCACATTGCAATAATGAGAAGTGTTGTTGTAACTTATGCCCAAAATTATTTTTATAAATTTATTAAAATTAGAGAAAAAACTGTACGGCAATTTAATGATATCATTAAAAAGATAAATTTGTGAATTTTCAGATGGTATAAAAACCATTTTTGTGCTATATTTTCAGAATATATCGAGGAAAAACGCCGAAATTTTGATTAATTTTTAATTAATTAAAATTTAAAAAATAGCTCCGAGATGCACATTCCAACTTTCAGTGAGTTAAATTTCGTAGCTCAAGGTCCATCGGTTTGCCCTGTAGAGCCGTAGCCGTCGATAGAGCGCCAACATACAAACACATTATATGTATTTTGTCATAAGTAGAGACCAGCAGAACTCGTTGTGCTTCGTACTGGCACTGCCTCGCAACCACTACTTTTTCCAGTCTTAAATCCTGCAAATAGATTAGTGGATCGGGACATAAAACGAAAAGCCTAAAAGTTTTCAGAACCACAAATGTAGTATAATATCTCTCTAAACAAAGTTTCCAACCCCTTCAATAGGCAATTTGCACTTTCTTGAAGAGCCGTATGCATTGAAGCTCGCACTGATCAAAAATACTATTTTAAACTTGCACAAAAAACGTGGGGCATTTTGTGATAAGTAAGCTATGCTTGCAAAATGACAAGATGAATTCGCGAAATCGGTCCAGTTGTTGAGACTAGGGACTCAGTCAAGATTTTTCCCCATAGAAAATGTACAGTGAAGTAGTGTTTCGATTTCTATCGAAAATGAAGGGTAGAGATGGGGAGGCGACAATTGAAGATGTATCTAAAGGTCTTGAGCTTTCATATAAAATAAAAATTGGTGAAATCGGTCCAGTGGTTAATTTTTCCCATAGAGAATGTGCTGTGAAGTAGTGTTTTTCCAATTTCTCACGAAAATGGAAGGTGATCGGGTACAGGCGATCTTTGATATCATATCTAGGAGTCAATCTTTCGTATGAGATAGAAATTGTCGAAATTGGTCCAATGGTTGGGGCTGAGAGTCTGGTCCTCTGATTTTGCAAATAATTTTAAATATATAGATATGCACTTATGGGTTTAAAAATAAGTTAATAATTATTTTCACTTGTTTCGGCTATTATTTTATTTTGTTATGAGATTTAGATAATAATCTGTTTTTTTCCGATATCAGTTCGGTACACTTCATTTGCTACGAGATTTATGTCCTTAATCCTTTATTTTCTATTATTTCTTGTCGTTCCATCAGACAATTCTAACTGCACCGACATTATACAAATAGCTAATTATTTAAAATAATTAATTATTGTAATTGAAATCACTAATTAATACTTAATTACCTTTAATTAAATATAAGCTTAATTATTGTGTGTTAGTTTGAAGTTACCTGAATTGGAGAAATTTTGTTTGCCCCCGCCCCGGCGGGGGGGGCTTGGCGCCCCGGCGGGAAATTTCCGGGGTCCGCATCTGAACAAGAGAGGATTCAAAGCAGATTTACGTTTGTTGGAGAAGCTTAGTGACAATATTTGTAGGGAAAAAACAGAGGCGGGGATATGAAAAAATGTGGATCCCGAGTAACGCTAGTTTATTAGCTATAAGGTAATTAAAAGGCTGGATTTAAAAATTTTAATTAAACAATATAGGATTCAAAGGAGATTTATGTTTTAGGGGAAAGTTAGTGACAATATTTGTAGAGAAATGAGGCGTGCATATGAAAATAAAGTAATAAACAGACTAGATTTGCAAGAATATTTACGTTTGTTGGGGAAAGTAAGTGACAATATTAGTTGAAAAAAACGGAGGCTGGCATACGAAAAAATATGGATCCCGAGGCCTCACGTGACCACACTTCTTCTCTCCACCAGAAAATGACGCATTATTCGAGATAGCCCGTGCAACACCGGGTCACACAGCTAGTTGTACGTTAAATTTTAAGAGATATCTGAAGGTATTTTTCAGAGCAAATTTTACTTTCTTTTGATCAAGATCTACTAAAGTGTTATTTTCATACACATCCGGCTTTTGATGTGTATGCAATCAAATAATATACTGAAGCGTTCTTAATATTAAAAACCAATGCACTAGTAAAGAGTAATTAACTATTAATAAATAGAGGGCTCTTTATTTACAAATGGAGATAATTTCTATAATAACATACTATAGATGTGAAATAAGACATTTCTGTAAGCGCAAAAGACTTTACCTCCAAAATGCTATGTTTTCTCATAACCATCTTTCAGTATTACTTAATTCTTTTTAAAAATGTCTATTTTGAAATAAACAGTATTATAGAATACTTGCTTTTTTCATTCCAATAACTGTATTACTTTTTTAACTGATCGAGAAAAAAAATCAATTTTTTGATGATTTTAAATACCAAAATTTTGAACTTGTCCTTTTCTTTGTTTTTCTATTTTTTGTATGCAAGATACATGCAACACATTTTTTAAAAGTTCAAACACAGCATAATTGTTTAAGTAGACAGTGATTAGTTGGTGTGAATCATTTTCAATCTCACCTAGTGCTATAGGAGTGAAAATAAATACCAAATTTTCTTTGCAAAAACAGTTATTAAAAATAGGACTCTTTTTTTGGCAAATGGAGATAATTTATATAAATAACATACGATAGGAAGGAAATCTTTTATATTACTGCAGAATACTTTATTCCTCCAAGTTGTTAATGGTTTCCTCAATACCATTTTTCCAATTTTACTAAATTTATTGAAAACGCCTGTCTTGACATAATCAGTGGTATAGGACATTTGCTTTTTTCATTTATATTATGGTGTTATTTTTTAACTGGTCAAGAAAAAAGTTATCTGAAACTAGTTTTACAAAAACTAAACATTTTCATTCTGTCCTTTTTTGTCTTTCTATGTAATCTCCAAATTATGAAGTATTTTGCTTTTAATTTCATGATAATGTGTATGTAGTAAAACAAAAACTTCATATGTGATCCATGGAGTAGTACTTTGAATTTTAAAAGATGTTCTGAAAAGATTTTTCAGAGCGATTTTTACTTTCTTTTAATCAAGATCTACCCAAGTGTTATTTTCATACACATCCCTGCTTTTGATGTTAGTGCAATAAAATAATTTACTGGAGCTTTCTTAATATTAAAATCGAAAGTACTGGTAAAAAGCCCAAAAGGGTAATTTTTGCTATGAAGTAAATACTTTAACTACAACAGAAACAGAGCAACAAGAAAGATGCATTTTGTTTTCTGCATCAGTCAAAATATATTTAAATTTCATTTCAATTTTAAGTCCAATAGCAGCTCTGCACCAACCTCCCAGTCATACAGAATTTAATATTTTAAATAAAGCATACATTGGAATGTTATATCGAAGAAAAGATTTCTCATATTTTACTGACAGACAAAAATAAAGTCATATATCAAAGCTAATTCTTGTTACAATACACTGAAAAATTGCAAATGTTTGATGATCAAAATAGCTCTTATTTGTTTTAATTAACATCATTTGAAACATCATAGATACTTGTATTAATTTTAGTTCAAAATACAGAAAATGGTTTCATTTACCAAATCTTTTACATGGGTTAATTAATACTCAATACCAGAATATGCAGAAGTTTATATTTTAATCAGTAATTAATGGTAAAGTTAATTCTACTTCTCCATTTCTGTTATAAATAAAAATTATGCATTTCATTTTGTGATTTTCTTCTAGAAAGATTTCTAGAGGTAAAATTTGATCAATTATAATTGATTAATATAAATCATTATGGTGTTACATTTTCTGTCTGCATAAATCATCTACACAGATAAAGAAAAAAATATTTAAGCCTTCATATCATGTAAAAAAAATTAATTTTAAACATCTGTTAAATCTTTTTATGCAAATTGCAGTGGCAAAATACTCCATGTTCATTTCTTTTAACCCGCAGCACACGAATAGGGTCTTTTTGATACCACCCTTTCTCTTCTTTTAAAAAATTCTGGAAATTTCTAAAAACTTGCCCCTGTTACTTCCTGTACCTTCATAGGGGAGCTAGAAGAAGGTGATAAGAGCAGCAGCAACTGGTGAAATGGGGTTTTTCCTTTTTTTACTGGGGTCTTGGGGTCAAATTGACTCGTGCGTGTGCCAGCGTTTCAAATTCATTTAATGTTATGGCTATGACAATGTACGAACGTGTGCATCATATAAGAAAAGAATACACAAAAGGTATGGAATAACAGATATAAGTTCAACTTTCCTTTTTCGTATTAAAAATAATAAGTTATTAATTTAATACAACATAAATACAAGTTATTTGTACAAAAAAAGTTCTTATACATTGAGCATATTTTATTTTTGTACAAATAGCCAATAAAATAAGGAGTAAGTGTCTAACAATTTAGGGTCGAAATGACCCCGCGACGTGTGCTGACGTTCCAAAAATGAGTGCGTGTGCTGAAGGGTTAAGACACTAATAATTTTCTTTTCAATAGAAATTTTACAATAATTCTCAAGATAGAATGCAATTGTAAATCATTATAAATCAAGATAAAGATTTATTATTTTTACTTTCTCGTATACGAAGTATACAAAGAGAAAGTATTGTAATCGTCAAAAAATTCGAACTCGAGATTTTGACGAATCTCCACGTTTTAGACCTCCCTGAGTCCGAAAAACACAATTTTGGAATTATGTCTGTCTGTGAACACGATAACTCGGAAACTATTAGAGATAAAGAGATGAAATTTGTATGTAGTCTTTAAACATAATTTGTAGGTTTCTTTCAAATTTTGGACAAAATCCGTGAGCGGGAAGTCTGTCTGTCTGTATGTCCGCGGTCATGCGAACGCTATAATTCAAAAACTTGAATAGCTAGGTGGATAAAATTTCGTACACAGTTTTACCGTCATGAATGTAGGTTCGTATAAAATTTTGGGCCAAATCCGTCAAAAGGTTGACTGTTTGTCGGTCAGTATAAGCGCATCTCCAACGCGTCCGCTGTCTCCACACGCATGCGTATTGGACGCAATCTTCTGTGCACGATATTTATTGACTCCTGCTTGGCACTTTTTTTCCATCCGATTCTCTATGCGCATGCGTAATTGGTAGCAATCTGTGCACGCGGAAGGATTGTCCTTGAGCGAAGAAAGAGTAGAAATCGGTATGCATTTCATCGGAACGCATCTCTTCGAATTTGATTTTTTACCTAAATATTTTCTGATAGTCATTGGATCCTGGGTTACAATAAGTTCGAATTTTTTTATCCACGCGGGGGGAGGGGAAACAGCACCTTTTTCGAGAAGTATACGAGAAAGTTTAGGGGAGGCAACTCCCGCTGGTTTATATTTAAAGTTTGTTACTTTGTTTTCAGTAATAGACAATAAATGACAAATGTAACCTATACTCATGAATTCAGTCAGTGTGAAATATTAAGTTCAAGATCTAAAGGAAAAAATACACAACTTGAAAAAATAAAATTTTATTATTTTCGAAAGTGCGTATATTACAATTTAATACATACTAATTATGAGAACAACTTATAAAAATTCAGTAACACTGAAATAAAATATTAAAAAAATATTCTTCCATAAAACTACTAAATTTATTTTAGGAAAAAAATTTCACTGTTTACTGTTCTTTGCTGTTGTCTGATTGAACACAGCATCTGATTGTGATTTATGGTGTCAGTTTATTAGAATTTTATCATCAGTATATCACACAGAATGGTACTCTTGTTTATAAAAAAGTCTCTTAGTGAGATTATAGAAAAAAAATTATTTTTATCAGCACATGTATTCTGTCCTGACTAGATATAATTATCATGTAGCAATGGTGGTTTCAAAATAACAAACCAATAATAATAAGCAAAGTTAACTCATTTCTAAAAAGTATTCTACTAATAAATTTACTTACAATTTATCATCAGCTCATAAAAAGTTAATGTATATTAGACAAACTTTAATTATGTAGACAAACAAATTGATTCTTGTTTGATATTACTGCAAAAACAATCTTTAATACATCAGAGAATGATATTAAATAAAGCGCAATTCAATATATCTTAACTTGAAAATAAGAAGTAATAAAAAATAAAAACCACACCAATTTCATTGCTCTAATTAATAAAATCAGAAGCAGATCAATCAAAATCAATTATATTCTTGAAAACTGTCACGAGATCGTACCTATGTAAACAAACGAACGTTACGTTCAGGTCCTGGAAAGATGCGCAGAACCGTCAATTTTCGGTTGGGCGGGTCATTGTTATGTGATCGTGAATTGACTCCATAGAAAGTATATTAAAAACACACAAATAAAAAATTTTTATTTAAATTTTTTAGAACACTTTAATTATACTTAATAAGAATTTTTGAAAATTAAAAGTGTGATTGAAATAACAGTTATTTGGAACAGATATTTAAAAATTGCAATAGCAAAAATATTTGTTACTCTAAAAATCGTGAATTATACATCCCTATTACAGCTCTTGTATAACGACAGAAGGTCGTTATAATCGTTCGAAAACAAATATTCACAGGGAAACAAAATTAACTGCGATCGGAACGGAAAATGATCAGATTTGTGATTCACTAGAAAGGGGGGGGGGGGCCTGAAGAGTAGAGATGACGAATATTTAATGAACTGTTATTTTATACGCAATATCAAAAAATCAGAAATACCAGTGATGAATACTACTGTCAAAAAGGTTTTGATTGAATCATTGGTAAACAAATATGCAATAATTTTTTTTCAAAATTTTTAAAAAATTCATTCCTTTTTAATGCACTTTTCCTAAGTTTTAGTTCTATCTTTTGTCAGCAGATGGAGCCATGGAATCCCATTTTGGTGCTTAGAAAGAAGATCGTTCTTTTTGCGGTGACGTCACGTCCCCCTCCCCATCGAATTTCACTGGTATTTCCTGTGACACTGTGGGTCACCGTTCTTTCTTGTTGTGATTGAGGTTTCGAATGATTACAGCTCTTGTATAATGATAGAAAGTAGCAATAATCGTTAGAAACAAATATTCACAGGGAAGATAAGTTAACTGCGACCAGAACGGAAAATGATAGGAATTGTCCTTCACTTTAAAGGGGATTCTGAGTAGTGAACTGTGTTGATGTTGGCTTCCGCGTTTGATGGGAATATTTGTGGTTAACTTAATTGATCGGAATTTTTTAAAGTAGTTTTCGCTACAGGCGCCATCTATTGACAGTATATAGAACTAAAAACAGAAAATTTTGAGGAAAGTGTAATAAAAACAAATGTCAATTTTTTATTTAATTTTTTTCAAAACACTTTACATACATTTAATTACAATTTGACAGTTAAAAATGTAATTGAAATCACACTTATTTAGAACAGATATTTAAAAATAACAATAGCAAAAATATTTGTTATTAAAAAATATCGTGGATTATGCATCGCTAGAACTTCCATGCGCAGTAGCTTGCGGACCAGCTAGACTTGCATCAGAGAGCGTAAATAATGATAATAAAATGTAGTTACAAAGTTCGGATCTTTATGAAATTTCATGTTCATTCAGAATTAATCTGAATAGTTTTCTTAATTAAATTATCTTTTATCGTTACAATTTAGAGTTCAAGATCAAATTAAAAGTCAAAGAGGAAGCAATTTTAGCTCTTATATCTAAGTTTGCTAATTTAATAAATTAAGGCAAAAAGGTTTAAAAGTAATTATAATACTGTGGTACCTCCGAAAAGCGAACAGTCACGGGACCAAAAGTTTTGTCCGTTTTTAGGAGGTGTCCGCTACTGGAGAGGACAATCTTTTTATAAAAAAAAGTTTTTGCACTTCTGTTTGATATTTGATTGAAAATTACGGCTGCAATTTTAATTAAAAAGGAAAAATTAATTATGTAAGAAAAGAATAACGATTTACTACTTTGAATTGTATGCTAATCCTTTTATCTTGCATTAAATAATCCCAAAATATAATGCATAGTATTTTAATTACTACTTGAAAAAATCTGTTGACAAAGTTTGATTTCTCTTTTTTACACAGCAAACCTGTTTTTCAAGGTGAAGTTTCATAGGATTTAGCTTTGTTAGTCCCTCGGAATCTTCATTATTCAGAAAGAACTGTTTTAATTGTTTGTTGTATTTCAGTGCTTGCGAATAATCTTTGATTTTACAGTCTTCCATTGGCGATTCCTCATCATCATCCTCAGGAAGGTCCAGTGCTTCAGTGGTGTCCCGATGAATGAAATTGGAAACATGCAGGTTTTCTTCCTCAATGGATAAATCGTCGTCTGTCTTGACATACTCTTCAACTCTGACATTTGAATCCAAGTTGGATACTAGATCGGCAAGTTCTTTTTCGCTTTTTTCAGTAGTACTGCCAGTTGCCACTTCACTTGTATTCAAAAATACCGCCTTCTTAAAACATTTTAGAACACACCAGGTTCCACCTTTTTAAGGGCTGACGTAGTCCAGGAAATTGCATCCAAAACAGATACCGATTTTGCCAACTCTTTGCTGGACTTGCAGGAGGGAATCTGTGAAAACACATGTCTCAGAAACAGCTTTCTGTATCCTACTTTAAAGCTGCGGATAATTCCCTGATCAAGTGGCTGTAGCATCGAAGTGGTGTTAGGAGGCAAGAAAACTAAACAAATATTTTTGAGCTTTAAATCATCAGGATGGGAAGTAGCATTGTTCATGAACAGAATGATTTTTCTCTTTTGTTTTTTCATTTTGTGTCTAACTCCACCAACCAATCGCTCATTATCTCAGTGGTCAACCACGCTTTCTTATTTGACTTCCACGAAACACTAAGTTTTCGTTCAACAATGTTCTTGAAATATCTAGGCTTCTTAGCTTTTCCAATAACAACTGGAGTTTCGAAGTCTCCCAGCATGTTGGAACACAGCAACAATGACCCGCGCTCTTGGAATTTTCCCGCCGCTACATATTTCACCCTTAAAACATAAGGTCTTGTCCGGAAGGACGCGTTAAAAAAGGCCAGTCTCATCGGTACTGAAAATGTCTCTGTCATCATATCCTTTAAGAAAAGATTTAAGCTTTCCAATTCAATCTGTTACTTCATTTGGATTTACAGATTTTTCTTCGCCACAAATCTGTTTAAAAGATATGTTGTGACGTGTCCGGAATTTTTCCAGCCATCCATTTGTGAGGCCTTAAAAGTTTCTAATCCCAAACTTTCACCGACTTCTCTGTCTTTTTCTTGGAGCAAAACACCACTTACAGGAATGCTCTTTGCACGAGCAGAACAGAAGCATTTCATCAACACTTCGTCATTTTCGCTTGTTTCTGTCTTACGAAACTTCAAATTTTCGTTCGAATTCAGGACCCACATTTTTCGAATTCCTTCTTTATCCTTCAAAAGTTCACTAATCTGCGTTTTACCAACGTGGGAACGTTCGGCAAGGCTACGAACGCTCAGCTTTTCCTTTTCACCAACTTCCAAAACGTCAATTTTTCTTTCAAATTCAATCTCTTCCTTTTCGACGCCATTTTAACACGATCTGAATCAGTTTGCACTGTCGCACTAAACTGAATAGACAAGCAAAGTTTTAGCTTCGCCAGTGACCAACGCCCACCCCCCCCCCCCCAAAACAGGTTTTTTCGCCTCTAAATTCCAAGAAACACGGGCATTCTTGGAAGAACAGGAAGAAAGAAAGGGAAGAAGAATGCCATTGTGCACATTTTAGGGTCGAATTTCATTGTGTCAAGCATGGAAGGGGGGAGTCGGGAAAAGTTCATTATAAAGACGCATAAACATATATTTTTAGCTTGATTGTTAGAATAATTTTGAAATGTTTGGCAAAATATTTGAAACTTTTTCAAAAATACCTGTCCGCTATCCAGAAGGAATGACATGGATTGTCCTATATAGAAGGACTGGGACTCGTAAAAATGTCCGTTAATTAGAGGTGTCAGCTATTCGGGAGTGTCCGTTAAGGGAGGTACCACTGTAATAAGAAACAATTATTTTAAACACATGACGATATTAATGCGATCAACACAAGAGTATTATAATAACATTGCAATGACATTTTACATACAGAAAATCTAATCATTTATGGGAAGAACACGTACACCTCTTACATTTCTTTTAAGTGTTCTACCAGTAGGTAACAAAACATTGACTACTCTTTCTTTTTCATCTTTAATGATAATTATTTCAGATATTCTGCCATTTAGCCACTTCACACTGGGCATATTTTCATCTCTGATCAACACAAGTGCGCCTAGCTTTATATTATTTTTGGAAAACATCCATTTACTACGTTGCTGTAAGGTGTTGAAATAATCTTTTTTCCACAACCTCCAAATTTGTTGACTATATTTCGTAATTTTTTTCCACTTAGAAAGTCTATTTTCTGATATATTAATGAGGTCAGGGTCAACAATTGAATTCAAAGGTCTACTACCTATAAGGAAAAGACCGTGTGATAAAGTTTCAAAATTGTCGAACTCGGTTGACAGGGGGGTAAGGGGTCTTGAGTTTAGAACACCCTCAATCTCTAGAATTATTGTGAGAAATTTTTCCAGAGTCAGATGAGCATTCCCAACAACACGTTTCAGATCATGTTTAAATGATTTGACCCCAGCCTCCCAAAGACCACCGAAGCTCGGCGACCTTGGAGGTATAAACTTCCATTCAATGTTCTCACTTAAAAGAAAATTATCTAAAGTTTCATTTGGGTGGCTAACCATTTTATACAATTTTTTCAGTTCAGTGCTTGCACCAACGAAATTTTTAGCATTATCGCTAAATATTTTTGAAGATTTTTCCCTACGACTGAAAAAACGTTTCAAACACGCGTTAAAGGCATCTGAGGTAAGATCGGATACAAAATCCAAATGAATAGTTTTTGTGCTTAAGCATACAAATATACACTTTATTTAGTATTCCCTTCCGTTGGTATTTGAATTTTATATGGAAGGGACCACAAAAATCTATTCCGACATAACAAAAAGGGTGGTGTAACTCGTTCTCTGAGTAAATCTCCCATAATTTGACTCTGTAACACAGGTTTGTTTTTAAAACAGGTAATACATTGAAACACGACCTTTCGGCATACATTTTTACCATTTATGATCCAAAATTTACGCCGAATATCATATAATAAAGCATTAGAACCTGCATGTAAATATTTTAAATGATAATACCTTGCAATAATTAATGTAAGTGGGTGCTTGTCGTGTAAGATTATCGGATGCTTCTCATCTAGACTCAAATCTGAATATTTTAATCTGCCTCCAACTCGTAAAATACCGCTCTCATCTAAAAAAACAATTTAAGGATTTTACCTTACTATTTCTGAGGACAGTAGCATCCTTTCTGAGATTTTTAACTTCTTCTGCAAACTTACCTTGTTGAACCAACTGAACTAAATATATTTCAACTCGTTGCAGTTCTTTGATGGTAAGATGACCTGTAAGTCTTTCAATATTTTTAACATTATGAATAAATCTAAGGACATAGCACATAACACGAATTATACTCATATAATTATTACTTATTTTAAGAATACCATCAATAAAAGAATTATGAATAAGAACTGTTAAGGTAAGTGGAGAATAGTCACTCGTTTTCTTTAGTTCATCAGAAATGTCATGTAGTGAGATTAAAGCATCATCATTACCCGTATCTGTTAGAAAGTCAACTTCTCTCAAAAATTGAGGTCCTTTCCACCAAAGATCATATTTAACAGAATCTCAACACTTACACCCCTGCTTCCGAAAGCAGCAAGGTTTCCCCAGGACAATGAGCCCAGGCACTTGTATCACACAGACACTGAATTTCGGTCACTCGATTAGACACGAATGACTTCCATCTCTTACTCGATCCCTTGATCCAATGTAATGTGATTTTAGAGTCGGCCCAAAAGAAAACTTTAGAAGGCCTTTTGAGACCGACTATTGCTTTGACTTTACTTGCTAGTCGGGCGGCAAGCAATGCACCTAGTAATTCGAGTCGCGGCATGGTGATTTTGGTTTTGAGGAGCAACTCGACTTTTTGACACTAGAAGGTTCACTTCGACGTTGCAGTCTTTCACAACTCTTGTACATATAACAACACCATAAGCCTTTTGGCTGCCATCACAAAAACAGTGAAGTTCTAAGACATCAGTGGGTTCTCCCGTAGAAGAACTGAGCACATATCTAGGGATTTGTAGTTCGGAAAGACGAGGAACCTCGGAAACCCATTGATACCACGCTTTTTGAATATCTGGGGGCAGTTCTTCGTTCCCAAAAATTTCCTTCATCCACAAAACTTGGAGGATGCACTTCACACGAATGGTAAATGGAGTAAGTAGACCGAGTGGATCAAAATTCTTTCCTATTACACGCAGAAGGTGACGATTCGTATTCTCGTTGTTTGATAAGCTGTCCACTAAACTCTGCGTTCCCATGATCAGATGATCTTCAACAGTATTCCACAGCATCCCTAAAACTTTGATTGAATTGACTCTCGGACTAATAGGGTTATCCTGCAGTTGATTTTCTAAACTTTCACGTTTCCACAACTGCCTCAATTCGTCGCTATTTGTTGTCCACTTCCTCAACACTATGCTAGCTTGATCCATTATGGATACAGCTTGCGTAGAAATTTCCAATGCATCTTGCAAGCTATCAGCTCTAGAAATGAAGTCATCGACATAAAAACATCGATTCAAACATTCTGTCGTGGTCGGGAACTCATCATGGAATTTTTTCAGGTGCGTTTTAATGCTGGCAGAAAGGAGAAATGGGCTGGATCTTACTCCGAAGAGTACACGATTGAATCGATAAACTTGCAGAGTATCGTTTTCTGTCCATAGGAAACGCACTGCATCTCTGTCTTTTTCAACTAGCGTTAATTGTAAAAACGCTTTCTCAATATCAGATATAATTGCGAACTTGTTCAATCTAAAATTTATTAGAATATCAAATATATTCGAATTCAAGTTTGGGCCAAGCCAAAGACAATCATTCAAACTCAAGTGCTGAAAGCTATGACTTGAACTCGAGTCGAAAACAATACGCATTTTTGTAGTCAAACTCTCATCCCTAAACACTGGTTGGTGAGGCATATAGAAAACCGGTTTGTTTATACGGTTTTCAGGATTAGGCACTTTTTCTATTATGCCATTCTTCTCATAGTCATGCAAGGTTTCACGATATTACAAGTTTAGATCAGGATTTTTCTTAAATCTCCGAACAAGTGAATCTAGTCTCTTTTTTCCAACACTGTAATTATCATTAAGCTCGTGCCAATCCCTTTTCCATGGTAATTCAACCTCATAACGGTTATTCTTGTAGCGAACAGTTTTTTCAAATGTCTCTAAAGATTGATCTACCTCATTGTAACTAGGATCATCTTTAATTCCTATTGATTCAAGCTGCCAAAATTTTTTGATGTCATTTCAATCTGAAGTGCTACCAGTGGCTATAAAGCCAAACACAGAGTTCTGAAATTTTAGTTCAGAATTGGGCATTTCAACTTGTCCGAATCTCAAGAGTTAGTAAAATACCTCTGCTCCAATAACACATCAATTTTTCCAGGTCGATAAAAATAAGGATCCGCGAGTTTAATATTCAAGGGAAAATGCTCTTTAGGAATTTGCAAAGAATCAATAGGGATCATACTTGAGATTTTAGGAACACATAAAAATTCCAATTGCATCTCAAAGTCACTTTTATTAGAAACTACGGTGCATACTCTTGAACTCACATTTATTTTAGCACCATTCAAACCAGAAACCGCAATAGATATTTTTTCCTTTTTAATGTGCAATAAATCAGCGAATTCGGTTATGTATGAACACATGGATCCGACGTCTAGTAAAGCTCTCGCTGATTTTAAGTTTCCAAAGCAATCTTTTACAAAAATATTTGCAGTTGAGAGAATTGCTGTTTTTGTCTGCCTCACCTCGCCTCCACTCACCGCTGCACCGGAAAATATATTACGCTCATATGATGATTCGAAGTTCATAGCGTTTGGATTGAGACTTAATGACGCCGTGATGCTTCGAGAATTTATACTATCTCCGATTTCCGGTCTTTCGATTCTGTTTTGTTTTTCCTTCTCGTAATGATGCAATGTTGAATGTTTTTTAGAACATTTTTGACATCGAAAAGTCGACGTACAATTCCGAACGGCATGAAATTTCAGACAATTAAAACAAAGGTTGTTTCTTTTTATGAATTCACATCTATCATTCACAGAAAGATTTATAAATTCTGGACATTCATACAGTCCGTGAAATTCTTCTCTCTGGCATTTTACATATTTGAATTTTGTATTAGATGTTGAAACCATACTCGTAACTTTATTTTGAAAATTATGATTCTTTTTTACTTCTTTTATTTTACAGTTTTGAAGGGTTCTCGCTTGGCTTTACAAAAACGAAAGTAATTGCTTTAAAGTACCAAAGTCTTCGGAATTATTCAGTTCTTTCTCCCACCAATAACGAGTCGATTTATCTAGCTTTTCAACAATTATAAACACGATCATTGTTTCTGACAAATTTTCTACTTTATAATGCAGAACCTCTAGAGATCGAATACACTCATTTGTTATATCGATTAAATTTAAGATGGCACTAGATGATTCACTTATATTAGGTTGACTCAAAAGTGTTTTGATTATGGCATTTAATAGCTCCCGTTTATTTGAATATCTGTCTTCTAAAAGTTTCCATGCGATATCAAAATTGGCATCAGAAATAGAGATTGACTGTATAACTCGCAAAGCTTCATCCCTACAACTGGCTTTAAGATACTGCAATTTCATGGAGTTTGAAATGAATTTATTTTCAGTTACACTTACGACGAACACGTCTTTAAACATGATCCAATTCTCAATTTTACCATTAAATGTTGGTACGGATAGAGTGGTAATTTCACGTCCGACAGAACACTTGCATTACAGTTTGACATAGATGAATTAGAATGTTCAGGATCAGTTTTATTAATTTTACGATTAACATTTAATCTCAATTCGTCTATGGTTTCTTTCTCTTTAATGAAATCATCTAACTCCTCTGGTTTGCAGGTTACAAAAATTGAATCGAATAGTAACTTAAAGTCATTGAATAAATCACTGGTTTTCAAATAATCGCAAGGCGATTGAATCTGCATCCTTTATTGCAGAAGCAACTTTATCTCTGACCCTTGTTAACGCCGTTTTTAGCACTTTCATTTCCGTTCTTAAAGGCTCCATTATAAATTGATTTATGAATCATAAGTTCGAATAATTATTGGAAAGAGAGCTCACCTGCACGTTCGACGGACCATCTGGACAGTATCACGAAAAGATTTGCTGGTTCTGGTGTGGATTTGATTTCTCTAGAAAAGGATTACGCTCTTCTTTCCAATAACCAACTCTTTATTACGATCACAAAACTTACACTGACAGTAGAAGAAATAATGACTCCCGGTGGTGCAACACACAAGTCGCGCGCCACCTATTGGATAAAATGTTTCTAACTTCTCATCAATCTCGAAAACTATTTAGTTTTCAAATTACATTAAATACAACAAATTAATGATCGTAAAATTCCCAACCAATGCATGCTTTTATTTATTTTCTAGCTTTAATAGTTTCAGTGTTATTTAAGAAAAACTAAAAAGGGGGGGGGGATAAAATACAAGATGGTTGCAAATTTTGAAACCCATTATCTCGGAAACTATTAAAGCTAAAACAAAAATAAAAGCATGCGTTTATAGGGAATTTTGCGCTCTTTAATTTGCTGACTACATGTTATTTAAAAATTGAATAGATTTCGAGATATTCAAGAGAAACTAAAAAAGGGGATGAAATCCAAGATGGCGACAACTTTTGAGACCCATTTTCTGCGAAATTAATAAAGCTGGTAGAAAAAAAGTATATATTTGAAAGGAATTCAACGCTTTTTAATTTGTTGAATCAATTAAGATTTGAAAATTGAATACTTTTCGAGTTATTCGGAAAAACTAAAAAAAGGGGGAATGAAATCCAAGATGGCGGCAACATTTGAGACCCATTATCTGGAAAACAATTAGAGCTGGAAGAAAAATATAAGCATGTATTTGTAGGGAATTTTACGCTCTTTAATTTGTTAAATCAATTGTAATTTGAAAACTCCATAGTTTTCGAGATATTCTGGAAAAACTAAAAAAGGGGGATGAAATCCAAGATGGCGCCGTTAGCTTACCCCCCAGGACCGGGGACTTTTAGTATGTTTATCAGAAGCCCCTAAAAAACATGTGTACCAATTTTCAAAACTATACGATTTAATGTTTTTTTTCAAACCCTTCCTTGACTGGACTAATAGCCGAAATTTCGGTCCCTTGGAAATTTCAATGTATGAATACGAATGGCATTCGTTTCTGACTATCAGTAAATGACTGACTTTCATTGGTTGCCAACGGTGTTTCATTCTATTTATAAAAAAAGATCAACGAATTGTCGCCTCCAATAAGAATTATCAAAATAAAAAAAAAATTCCAGGTTTAGAATCAATTTCCCTGATTTTCCCGGTCTCCCGAAATTCCCTGACTATTCCCGGTCGTGTGACCACCCTGTATTTGAACAAAACAAAATTTGGCCATAGAAATATAACAAAATTATGTCACATATTTAAAGCAAAGTTTTTGTAAGAATTCATTTCAATATTTCACTCAAAAGTTTAGACAACAGAAGTCTCATTTCTTTGAAAACAATAATGCGTACTGATTTCCGTAAGAAAATTCCTTAAAACAAGTCATGTATATAACATTTTTCTACTTCAATAATTATAATATCGATTCTTATCATTACGCTTAGAAAATCTCTCAACAATCCTATCACAAGACAAGGTTTTAAAAACAATATTCTTAAAAAAAATATTCACAACATTCAACATAAGAATGAAAATTTCATTTGTAACATTTTAAGCAATTTTCTGAGAAAATCCGCAATTGCAAACTTCACAAGAATAAAAATTTTTTGATCACGAGATGTTCAACTGAATAACCGCCATAAGAAAAATCTTTTCTGCACATATCTCTGGATGAAATTATTTCATTTGTATGAGAAGGGAAATCTTCATTAAAAAATAGTTTGAGAAAATTATTCATTACACACACTACAAAGATAGTATTTTTTTTTATCAATTCGAGATAATTCACATCTAAATTCAACCAAAGAATTTCAACACAAATATCAACCAAATATTGTTTTTCATTTATATGAACACAATAATGAATTGCTCTTCAGAGAAAGTATTTTCTACATCACCAGAATAGTGTTTTCCGTTTGTACAAGTTCCATAATGTCCAATCAAATCAATTTTGTGAGAAAATTTTTTACTATGCACATCAGGAGAATATAAATCTTTGTTTGTATGGATTCGATAATGCGTATTTACGTTACCTTTCTGAAAAAATTTTTTACCACATACATCACAAGAAAACGGCTTTTCATTTGTATGAATTCGATAGTGCAAATTTAAATTACTTTTCCTAGAAAAATCTTTACGGCATACATCACAAGAATAGGGCTTTTCTTTTGTATGAATTCGAAAATGCACTTTTAATTCATCTTTCCGAGCATATTTTTTACTACATATACCGCAAGAAAAAGGCCTTTCATTTTTATGAATTAGAAAGTGCTCATTTAAATGACCTTTCTGAGAAAAACCTTTATTGCATAGATCGCAAGAAAAGGGCTTTTCAGCTGTATGAATACGACAATGTGTAGATAAACTGCCTCTCTGAGAAAAACCTTTTCCACATACATCACAAGAATACGGCTTTTCTTCTGTATGCGTTCGAAAATGCACATTTAAATTGTCTTTCTGAGAAAAATCTTTATGGCATACATTACAAGAATAGGGCTTTTCTTTTGTATGCGTTCGAGAATGTCTATATAAATTACACTTCAGAGAAAACGTTTTATTGCATACAACACAAGAATATGGTTTTTCTTTGGTATGGGTATGAAAATGTTTTTTTAGAAGAAGCTTCTGAAAAAATATCTGGCCACAGATGTCACATGCGAAATATTTCTTATTCTTGTCATTTACATTTTCGACAGTTTTACCAGTGTCAACTGTTTCCACACACAGATCACTAATCAAATGTGTTTCATTCGTCTTCATATACGTGTCCATTCTGTATTCTCTGCTCTGATGTTTTTCTTTAAAAAAATGAGCTGAAGTTGCATCAAAGATAATTATCTATTCAAAAAGTTTTGTGTTCTTTGAAGAAATACCTTGAATTCTGCTGCACCTGGGCAAATTAGAAGTAACCTGGTGAAGGAAATAAAATTTTATTACCACTTAAGTTATAACAAGCATATTGTTTGTAAATGAATATTTATTGAAAAAATGAAAAAAGAGCATTATCTTCTCGACTCAGTAGCGTAGTGACTCGAGGTATAGCCTCGGGGGTTGCCCTGGGGGCCAGTTTTATGAGGCACCATGGAGTCAAATAAAAATTCAACATTACTGCATTTATGCCATTTTTTAAAGAAAAAATGATAAGGTATCTGAAAAATTATACCATGCGCTTGGCATCATTTTCGCTTGTCAAACCACTGATGACGATTGGGGTAAATAAAAAATCACATTATTCCCCCGGAGCCACTAATCCTCGCTATGCCACTAGCCATGTAGTAAACAGTTCACATTGAAATTTTATTTATTTGCTTATCTGTCCTCAAAGTCAGACGTCAAGCGCTCTCTTTAACGAGTAGATACCACAAAAGGAAATTAACGTGAAACTTTGCAACTCTTTTCATTCATTCTCGCATATGAATTATACAAAGAGAAAGTATTGTCACAGTTCTGACAAGTTCGTGGACTTTAATCAAGACGGCACAAACAGAAATTTATTTATAGCTGTTATTTACGGTTGATAAGCAAAACAGTCCAGTCTTCACTGGACTACTAGAGTTCAAACCAGCTCACTCACAGAGCACGGGAAAAACTCAAATTGAATTCGATTCTCTGCCAAATTCAGTAGCCTCGTCTCAGCTGAAAACACTAATGATCGCGTGTCACACTCACCAATGAAAGCACAACAGCAACTGCACACTATCGGTACTGCATTTGCGAGAGGGCCTGGGTTGAAAAACCTACAATCTCCATTCCATGACTTGCTGCGATGAAATCACGACACAAATGAAGTTACGTAGTTTGGGCAATTATTAGTTATTGAGAGAATTTTCTGAGACGGATATACATATATAACTTATCGGCGATTGCAGCGAGGCTTTTATATACTCTCGGGAGACTCAACAATTTTCTAGAAAAGAGTAAAAACTTCACGAACCAAGTCATCAAAAATTTCGCCAAGAAGCTAAAAATATGTTCAATTTACAGAATTCATAACAATATCGTAATCGTCAAAAATTCGAATTCGAGATTCATCCCCGAGTCCAAAAAACATTCGTGGAATTATGTAGATCGATTTGAATATGAACATGATAACTCGAGGTGCATGAAATTTGTTGTATGGTCTCGACACAAAATTTTAGGTTTCAATCAAATTTTGGACCAAATCCGACTACGGCAGTTCGAAAGAAATGCAAGAACTCAAAACACACAATCGGACAGGTGGTTAAAATTCAGCATATAATTCTCTTCACAGAATTGTAGATGTGTACTAACTTCTGGACTAAATCCGGCAGCTTAGTTTGAACATTACAATAAATCGCTTCTTAACAACTTTCTTATTTAAGCAATTTTAATTTAATCTTGAATAATTTTTAAATATATTTTTCAGTACTTTTCATTGTTTTAGTTACCCAGTTTATACATACGCCCGTTTCAACGATATTAATTACATTTATTTTGTGCACCATATCACTGCTATAATTAAGAGTGAATTTTTAGCTCTCCGTTGTTGGCAATATCTAATAGATACCTATGCAAACGGAATATCTTAGCTTTTTAAAATATACTTTCCAATTCGAATTTATTACAGAATACTCATTTACATTCTCACAAGGACTATTTGTTGCACGTATAAAAGAAAAATTTTCAAAACCGAATGAACATATAATAGAACAGATATAACTCTTCACTCTTACAGTTCCATGTTATAGATGACTCTCGGATTCCGAAACCTTCCGCGCTTTTCCGCATGCGCCAGGCTGAGTTGATTTTACCAAAATAGGGGTGAAGTAAGAAATGGGGGGTATACTATGGAGGATAGTAATGGAGGGATAATAGTATAAAATTTATTGGTAGAGAAAAATTGAGTATTTTCTTCCTCTTAAAAATTTCAAAAAATTGAGATAGGTGGTGTTGTTTGTTAAGCAAGGATTTACTTTTCTAAAGATAAATTTTTGTGCCTTTCAGGAACTGACTTGCAGTTCGACAAAAAAGCTGCTGGTATGGGTTGCTAACATCAGCAAATAGAACTTCAGGCAACAGCCTTTAGGAAAAATAGATACTATTGCCCATTCTTTAAAAAATGCCGACGAATCGATAAGGACAAGCAAACACGAGTTATATATTTTTCTTAAAAAAAAGAAAGAAAAGAAATTTTCGAATAAAGCACTTTTTTCTACAGAATATTCTTAAAATTCACTTCGTCATTAAAAAAAAAATAATTGGGATTTGGGTAAACACATATTTTAAATCTCAAAACATGAAGCTCCCTTTAGAGCGGCCATCCCTCTGAACGGACTATTTTCCTTGGAACAGAGGTCAGCCCTTGCAGAGAGGTTTCACTGTATAGAAGTTTATACATGAAGCCTTAAAATCAGAAAAAATCACAGTAAATTAATACATAGTAAATTGAAGGATAATTTAACTATATATATATATTGTTTATAATTAATTAATTAAAAACAATATAATTTTAACAATTAACAAAACAATTTAATTTTTTTTTCTTATTTTTTATAACAAAAAATTTAACTATATATTGTTTTTAATTAATTAATTAAAAACAATATATATATAAAGTTAAATTTTTCAAATAATCAAAACAAGCGTTATATTTCCAATATGTACATATATTAATCTAAAAATTAAAATAAAATAAAGTTACGTTATCTGTAATCATATAAATGAAATACAAAAGATAGTTTGATTTTAAATACTATTACTACTGTGAAAAAGACAAACCAGAATTGGAGTTACAACAATCAAATGCCAATTAGTCTTGAGAACCGATTTGTGGCACCAACCCTGTGCGAAAGCCAATTGTTGGAAAAACAAAAAGTAGGGGAATAAATCTCCAAAATCTTTCAAAATTAGAAACGAGAAAGTATATATTATTGTTATGACTTATGCGTCATCCTAAAGACAGTTCCGCATTTAAAGTAAAAATATTATTTCTAAATTAGGCTATTTATTACTATAACAAACATACTTAAAAAATTTAACTATAAATTTAAATTTAACCTCTTATAATAATATATATTAATTTGGAAATGTACATAAAAATAAAAATGAATATATGATGCAATCTTATTCTTAATCTAGTGGCGCCATATATATAAATATATATACAAGAGCAATTTTTATGAATATATGTTTTTTGTTATTTATGCACCCCCAGACCGTTTGACTTACTGGAACCAAATTTGGCAGTGATAGATAAGCACTAGAAAAAGCTAAGGCCATACATTTTTTAAAAACTTCTAATTAGATTATTATTATTTTTTATTTTAACTGGCAAATTCGGTTTTTTTTTTGCCTATTTTCTTTCTTTACATTGTTATGCAAATACGCTCAAGAAGAAAAGTTTTTTTTCGGTGTTTAATTTATCGGTTCTTTCATATTTTACTTTTTCTTTTATTTCTCTTCATATATTCTTCTTTTTGAGCCACATTAAGACAGCGGAAGGGATTGTTGGGAAGCGCATTGCCTCAAAGGGCTTTCATCTTCCGTTAATAGCCGAAATTAAATAGGTTAGTGACATGACATTTTTATTTCGGAGCTGAGTAGAAAAGTTACTACAAGTTACGGATTTTTTTAACAGTTGATAAGAACATGAAATTAATCTTATGCAATGGTATTGGTGATTTTTACAATAATAAAAACAATGAATATAAGAGATAATTATTTACCTAATGCTTCCCCCCCCCTCCTTCTTATGAACTAAGGAGGGAAGGTTTTTTGGTCCAGATAGGTACACATTTCCTGTGGAGGTGGTCTTGCCTCTGATATTTCAGTCAGTCATGTCGGGTTGTGCATTTCTTCCTCAGTTTTATTTGACATTTTTTATATTATTTTTTTTGCACAGTATTTAAAGGAAGCCTATTATATTTTTAATTCTATTTTTTCCTTTTGCAAAACAAATTATTTCGTTACTGTGCCTTAATATATAAACATCAGAAAAATCGTTTCTGGCATTTTTCTCACTCTTCCCCCCTCCCCTTTAATTTGGTGTTTTATATTGTAATTTATAATTTTATTAAGATTTTACTTATCTAAAGAATTTTTAATTTTAAATAAAAAATGTTGGGAAATTTTGTATAGTATAATTTTTTATTTTAAAGTTGTATTAATTATTATACGGTATATTATTTAAAATTTAACAATAAATTTTCTTTCTTCAAACTTCGTGCGTTTTCCTTCAAACCTTACTGGTATAAACTAATAAAAAGCTAGAATTGGAAGTTTTAACGCAACAAAAAAAGTATTCAGAGATTTACGCTTGTTGTGGAAGGTTAGTGACAATATTTGTAGAAAATAAATGGAGGCAGGCATATGGAAAAAATATGAATCCCGAATAAGCCGGTTATCAGATATAAGTAGGCTTGCCAGACGTCCCGGTTTGACCGGGACAGTCCCAGTTTTCAGACAAAATCCAGGTGTCCCGGCCGGTTTACTTCACGTCCCGGTAAAAATTAAATTTGATTATAGATGACCAAAAAGTCTAAAAATAATTAACTGTGAAGGATTATTTAGGATAATTACTTTATCATTTATTTCACTGTACTGTATGAAAAGTGAAAACTATAGAAGAGTGATAAATAATATTGTCATCGTATCGTCTTGTCTCGCCAATCGTGACCATGCGCGATGCGAGAGGCTCTCCGGGCGAGTCCAATATTGGGCACTAAGGGGTGTAGCTTTAGAGCCAGAAAAACGCTGAACAGTTTTCATGTGTCAATCTGACCAAAACAAATGCTGTTGATTGGGAAAACGCCGAAACTTCTGCTGAAATTATTAACAGCAGTCTTCTTGATGTACCCGATATGAAAATAAACAATGATCAGCTATTTGACGAAGTTGTGCTTGCTAAGGAGTATTTGCAGTCAAATTGGGAACAGTGGAAGCAAGAAGAGACTACCAGAGATGTGATTATTACAAGTGAAGAAAAATGGCTCAGGCTGTTTGGTCACTTCAAGGAGAATCACATAGCAGCCCCCAATCTGATCAAGATTGTTAAGTATGCCTTCTGCTTATCTGGGACATCAGCACCAGTTGAGAGAGTATTTTCTTTGATGAACAACGCATGGACTGATGATAGGGGTTTGACGAAGGAATCTACGGTTAAAGGCTTGATGACATGTAAAATTAATATCGGATTAGCTTCTGAAGATTTTTACATTAAGATTAAAAGCAAAAAATACTTTCTAAAAAAAGTACATGTAAATATTGTTCAAATTTTTATTCCTCATTCAAAGTGTTTCTTCTTACTTAAGTAACTTATAAATATTAACATGTAAGAAATAAAATGTTTAAATTTATATGCTTGTGTCATTTATTATTACACCTGGTTTAGGTTCCTAATCAGTAACCATTTATTCATAGCATTGAGAATAAACTACCCTCTAAAACACTCTAAAAACCCGCCAAGGGTGTATACCCTAGAATACCCGCGACGCTGGGGGTCATTCCGGTGTCCCGGTTGATCATTTCAGAAATCTGGCAAGCCTAGCTATAAGGCAATAAAAAGGCCAGATTTGAAAGATTTTTTAATTAACAATGTAGGATTCAAAGGAGATTAAAGTTCATTGGGAAAAGTTAATGACAATAGAGAAAAAAATGGAAGAAGGCATATGAAAAAATATGTAAACCAAGCAACGCCTGGTATTCAGCTAGTTAGTTAATAAATTACAGTACAATTTGGAAAACAAAGTTATTTAAAATGGAATTTTTTTCTATAGAAAAAGATGAATTTGATTTTTGAAAAAAAAAAAAAAAGGCCATGGAAATATTACAAAAAGTGTTTTAAAGGAAAATTTTTGCAAGAATTCTTTTTAAAATTTAGACAATGGGAGTCTTATCCCTGTGAAAATAATAAAGTATATTGATTTCCGCAAGAAAGTTCCTTATACATCATGCACATAACATTTTTTTTTCTATTTCAGTAATTATAATACGAATTCTTGATATTGTGATTTGAAAATACTTTAACAACAAACCTATCACAAGTAAAGGTTTTATAAACAATATTTCTCAAAAAATTATTCACTGAATAAATAAGAATGAATATGTCACTTGCAACATTTTAGCTATCTGCAATGAAATTAACCCCCTGTGGAAATTCGCAACTGCAATCTTCGCAAGAATAATATTTTTAAAATTTGTTTTATTTAATTTAATTATGAGATTTTCAATTAAATTGTCTTCATGAGAAGATTCTTTTCAGCAAACATTGCAGGATGTAAACATTTCATTTGCATAAGAAGGGAAATATTTATTAAACAAACGTTCTAGAAAATTCCTCAGTATACACAACCATGAGAATAGGATTTTTTATTTAAATGAACTCAAGATAATTCACATGTAAATTCAATCCAAGAATATTCAACACAGATATCAGCGGAATACAGTTTTTCATTTACATGAACACAATGATGAATATCTAAATTGCAAAACCTTTTTCTACATCATCAGAATAGTGTTTTTCATTTGAATGAGTTCGAAAATGCACTTTTAAATAATCTTCCTGCAAATATTCTTAATCACATGGATTACAAGAATATGGTTTTTCATTTGTATGAATCAGATAATGCTGATTTAAACTACATCTCGTAAAAAAATCTTTTCCACATACATCACAAGAAAAAAGCCTTTCATTTGCATGAGTTCGAAAATGCACATTTAAATTACTTTTCCGAGAAAAATCTTTATGGCAGATATCACAAGAATAGGGTTTTTCATTTGTATGAGTTCGAAGATGCTCATTTAAACTATTTTTA